>APFE030779590.1:0-12343 GCA_000404065.3 Pinus taeda | reverse complement strand
AGCAAGTTGACACATGCAAAGGTTGTACCTTGGGAAAGTACACCAAGTCTTCCTTTCATGATCGAGACAGTCGAGCAGAGGCTATCTTAGAGCGAATTCATACTGATTTGTGTGGACCATTATCGACCGCATCCACAGCGAAGCAAAGGTATTATGTGATTTTCATTGATGACTATTCTCGTAAATGCTAGATTTATTTCATGCAAAAGAAGAACCAGACTTTCACAAAGTTTTGTGAGTTCAAAGCTTTGGTTGAGAAAGAGTTAGGGAAGAGTATCAAGGCCTTGAGAAACGACAACAGTGGAGAATATGTCTCTCAAGATTTTAAGGACTCCTGTGCAGCGGAAGGAATTAAACGAGAGTTTACGGCACCTCATAACCCACAGCAGAAAGGGGTGGCCGAGAGGAAGAACAGAACTATTATAGGGGCAGCACGGGCAATGCTGCATGACCAAAGCCTACCACTTCACTTGTGGGCTAAGGAATGAAACACATCGGTCTATTTGCAGAATAGAAGCCCGCATCACATACTTGGGATGAAGGCACCAGAGGAAGCTTTCTCAAGTAAGAGACCAGATGTGGGTCACTTCAAGATCTTTGGCTTATCGGTATCTTGCCATGTGACAAAGGATACATGGAAGAAGCTTGAGCCGATAGCAGAGTTGGGGATATTTGTGGGGTACACTGATACAACTCACAACTATCGGGTGTACTTGCCTACTAGTCGGAGGACAGTGGTTTGCAGAGATCTCACGTTTGATGAGCAGAAGGCCAATGCGAGTTTCCCTTGAGAGGGAGCTCCAACTACATACTGTGGAGGAACTGTTGGTTCCTAAGGAGGAGGAGCCTCAGACTAATGTGGAGCAACCGCATGCAGAGGTTCTAGGAGTGGATACATCCACTCAAGCGGAGTCTTCCAGAGATGGACAGAAGCGCACAAGAGAAGTTGACAGATTGTTGGAGGATGCGAGAGAGAATGTGGGAGCACCATCTTCTTAGTGTAGACAAAGGAGGTCACCTGAGAGGTACACTGGATACATGGCCCTTTCTGGGGAATGTGTTGAGACCAAGCCATCTTCCTTTGAGGAAGCAGCGCAGTAGCCGATTTGGGTTGATGCTATGGTGGAGGAGTATGACTCCATAGTTTGTAACAGTGTTTGGGACATGGTTCCGAGACCGAAGAACAAGTCAGTTATGAGTTCTCGTTGGCTTTACAAGGTAAAGGAAGCTGCTGATGGTAGTGTGGAGAAGCATAAGGTAAGATTTGTTGCCCGTGGCTTTTCAGAGGTGAGGAGGATCATGTTGCTCTAGTATATTTCGACAGAGGAGCAAGATGCTGACATTTTGACAAAGGCATTGTCAAAGTGTAAATTCAAGTTCCATAGAGACAGGATTGGGCTGACAAATAATCCCTTTCTTGTTGAGAGGGAGTGTTGAAATATGGCAACAAGAATATTCCAACTTAATTTGTCCTTGAATTAAATTGTGAATTAAAATCGAATTTAGTCTTAACAGCTACTTGGAAATAATTTATTTATTTATTTTAAATTAATTAGTTGGAGAAATTCAAGTTAGAAGTCTTTCTGAAGTCATGCAAGAGTTATCCCTTAAATTAAGGAGATAAGATTGAATTATATTTGAGTTGTAATTAGCTAACTCAGTTTACTCAGTTAAGTCCAGTTAAATTAGTTCCAAACTGTTTGAGGAACTAATAGTGATTTAACAGTCAGTTGATGCATTAATGCACTCAACTAGTGCTACTCTAGTTAATTGAATATTTCCTCATCAGAAACTCATGCATGTCTATTCTGAGAAAGACCCAGTTGAGATTAATGTTCAAGGACAGTGTACTATCAGTTGCATGTGTTTTCTCATGAAGAAAACTCATGCATGCAGTCAAGGATTGGTCCTTGTGGATTGCGCAGTTTTGAAGGCTTGGTTTTCCACTTGGTAAGAGGCTAATCATCCACAAGGAACACCGCAAGGAAATAGGAGCTTGGAGGGTAGAGAGGAAGGCTGGAGAGAAGCCAAGATTGCCTATGAGCATCTGTGAGGATTGTACTGAGAGCTGGCTAGCTGTTAGAGCTAAGGCTTTATATAATTCCTATGTATTTCCACCATCTATGATAATACAATAGTGTGGGGTTTTATCTGAGACTTTCCCCAAAGTATTTTCATGTATTGTGCCATTGATTCTTCTTCTTCTTCTCATTATATTGTTCATCTCGATCTTTAAGCTTCTGCAAATTGATAGTAGAAGCAGGTTATAGTATTCTACTTTGATTTATATTGCATTATCGAGTTAACCTATCACAGATTTTCTACACTTGGTTGCACCCTTTGGGTTTTTATGCAAGCGATTATAGCAGCCCAGTTGCATCCTTAAGCCTGGTAAGCGAGAAACTAGGGACACATCTGATCTGTGGCGAGCGAGCGACTAGGTCCAGATTTGATATGTGGTGATCAAACGATTGTGTTTGTGCAAACCCTAACTACCGGTCACATGCAAAGTGATTTTTTCGTGCGAATGGAAGGATCCATTCACATACATGAGACTATGCAAGAGAAAATGTGGTCAAGATCCTTCTGTGTTGTGCCTATGACTATGGCCCAAAATCCTAGATCTGAAATGTGAGCTTCAGACCCTACAATCCTCAGAGTGAACCCATTCTTCTGTGGACAAGTGTTAGACCTGTGTGAGCCAAAAAACAAGATAGAAGAATGTCTTATAATTGTGTCCAAATGAGGTAGAGGGCACTTGTATTTATATCCTTCCAAGAAGGTCTACTTTTCTTTACGATCGACCTTATCAAATATGTACATGTGGGTTTTTATTCTTTAATAAACTTTCCCTTATTTGATTTGAGTGATCTTTAGGTTGATTTTGGTCCTCTCGAAAAGAGGAATTCAATGCAATTATTATCTCCATCAAGTGAGTTGTCCAAAGTGGAATTTTACCATAGTTGCATATTTTTAACACTCCCTCTCAACTAGGGAGAATTCCACTTGCAAATATTTGGCCATCAATCAATATGGCATCATGTCATCATATCCTATCCATAATCAAGTAACATCACATATCATCACAAATCACCCTAATTCATCTCTTAGTTATTCCTGCTTATCTCTTAATTGTCCATGCTCATATGTTGAACATTCTCGAATCTAAAGGAAGAAGATTTTTTTTACCAGAGGGGAGCTTAAGCTACCACCCTCTATTCATCAGGCTATTACCCAGTATCTCTGTCAGTGAGCTACTACCCAGAATATCATCAGTGGGGAGTCAATTTGCATCATCATTGGAGAGCATATCATCAAGGAGCACATCTCAACCTAGAACCACATCAGGGAGCACATCTCAACCCATAATCTCATGGGGAGCTATACATCTACAACCCCATATCAAGAAACAAGATATCTAAACAGACAGTGGAGCACATCTCAACCCTGGTATCACATCAAGGAGCTCATTCTCAACACGAAATCACATAGGGTTATCTCAGCCCAATCGTATTTCCTATTGATCTTCCCATCGATGACTCTAAGCAGTCATGTGGTAGAACACCTGCATCATTAACGACTTAGGTTGTACACTCTCAACTTGTTGGCTAAACGAGGAGCAGTATTCCCAACAAGCCCTGCTTGTGGGTATGATGCCAACTAGGGTATACTCTACATAGACCAAATAGGGGAGAAACATCTTCGACCTTATGAATATAGGGGAGCAACATCTCCAACCATATGGGTAATAGATAGGGGTGATACCCTATTTTCTAGAGTTCCCACAACCACAGGAGCCCTCTCTCTCAATTCCACACCTTGGGGGCTCAAACAGGGGAGGAAGAGTAGGCTCATTGTCCTCGATCAACAATGCTTTCATCATACTCATATTTGGTATCAACTTGATCATCATGTAGCAATGGAAACTACCTCTTTTTCATGCAGGTCATCAAATAAACATTATATTAGAACATAAATAATCATATAAATTAAAAGAGGATACCATATTCATCCTCCCTCTCAAGGAGGATCCAGTCACAAGCCTAAGCTTGTCTCATACAACTGCACTGTCTCAATATATGAAAGTATCTCAGTTCCAACTATATATATGGGATTATCTTCCAATCAGATCCCACTCTTTGTCATCACAATGTATCCATGTCATATCCAGATCATGCTCAGACAACTCTCGAAGGAGCTTCTTCATCCTGCCTCACAACGAGCTATGCTAGCAACATCGTACTCAACCTCGGTCATGCTACGGACATCTCATCCAAGATATCAGGGTAGATCTCATATCAAAGTAGCATCCAAATGTGCTCATCAATAATAATCCCAAACATCATCAGTACATTCATGTGGCCACATATTGTAGGATGAATATCTCTGATCAAAATTGATCATCTCATGAAAGTATCTCGAAGGGTGCTCGGTGGAAACTTAATGTGTATGAAGTAGCTCAATCATGAATTCATCCAAGTTCTATGCACATCATATCTATATCTATATATAGATGGATGTTCAAAAACAAAACATCAATGATTCAATAAAATTTTGGTTGCCAAGTTGAGTTCAACAAGGTTTCTCCACAACATCTTGAAATTCAATTGAAGTGTCCAAGAATTTGCATTTCCACTTTCCAATACTTATTCAATAACTTCACAATATAGATTATCTTTTCCCAACTTCAGAAATTGATTCATCATGTCATGATTCATCATTTCAGAAGTCGTCTCCCACTTACTTGGATCATCAGAGGCTCATTACCTGACAATTGTAGATCATCAGTATATAAAACCAAAACCAAAAATCAAATTCATACCTTGGAAAATTTTTGAAGTAGAGGTTTGGACCAACACATCATCCTGACTTCATCAGAAAATTGCTCAAATATGGACATATCAAGATCAAGGAGCTTGCTTCATATGATGCTCTCTACAAACATAACACTTTTCCAAACCAATATGCTTAGCCTCACTTAAATCAATATTGTACAATCAAATCAACTATGTCATCTTATCAAAGTTTATATGTTAGATCAAAACCAATATCAAAGTCATCAATATCACAATATCAATTATTTAGGCCAAGTGATAGGTCGAGCTTTCATCAAGTCATGACATCATCTATTGTCATGCCAACAAGTTTTCATTTATCATGTAATATCAATCCAAACTTCATTATGTCATTCTCATGATCATACTACAAGCCTTTTCTATCACTAGATGAAAATGCATACATCAAGGATAAGTCGTGCAAGTTCCATCTTCATACTGAATCACAACTATAAAACTATCAATACTTCAACCATTATGCTAGGAAAAATGAGGCCAATACAAAACCATTATTAAGTACCAATATAAATCACTGAAAGTCACTATGCCCACATAACATTGTCATTGAGTCAAATCACCAATCGTCAATTCAAATCATGAGATATCAGATCAAATCTCAAATTTGCTATCATTGTGAGATCTATAGTCCAAGACATATCTCAATCATCGAGTCAAGGTTCTAAGTCATTATTAGGCATCATACAACTCATCTATATCAATAAGTCAAATCATGCCAAACTCTTGTAGCACAAACTTTAGTCATAATGACACATTTATATGCATATCCCGATCACCTACAAACACAAGTTCAGTCTTCATGTTCATATTATAGCAAACATTCAAACTTTCTTGCTCAAAGAGATTTCTATTATCTACACCACATCTGTAGAATTGACATCCTTTAGGTGAACATTTGATTTCATGCACAATAATTCGTTTTTTTGTGTCCAACAAGCATAGTCGCACCCATAGGCCTTCCTCTGTGCGATTGGGAGATTATAGTTACACTCTTCAAGATGTTATGCGAGCGATTGTGGCTTCCCAACTGCCAAACTGTAGCTCAGAACTGACTTAGTGCCTCGATCATGTTAGCCTTATGCTGCAGCAGGTTACTCATCTTTCATGATTGACATTTTTACATGCCAAATATGTCATACTTTGCATGCTGCAATGTTCCATATTTACTACAGAAGCCAAGGAAGGATGCCTTGAGTGTGTGCTAGCCTAAATGCCACTGCTGTATTCTAATTTTGATGTGCTATTCCATTTTTGAAGAATTTTCAGTTAAAGGGAGGTTCAAACAGCTTAATCTTGGTCTCCCTAGGTTTCAATTTCCTGTTGTAGAATATAGAGAATCATTATCTGTCCAAACAGCTTAATCTTGGCAGATTCTTAGACAGGTAGAGAAGCAAGGGTGCTCATCAGCCTAATCTGAGCCCCTGGACGAAATAAGTGTAGATGTAGATAGGAGGACAGTAAAAATAAAAGAAAAGTTGAAAAGCTGGGTTTGCTAGTTCAAGTGCACCCAAACCAAAAGAAGAAAAAATGCTAGGTAAGTAGGCTGGGTAGGTATTTTTGAGGTTGCAGAATGTTGATTTGTGATCATTTTCATGTTTTCAAGTGTCATATCTACTTAGGTCACAATTATCAGGCAGTTTTCATATGGAGGAGCTCAAGCGAGGCATGACTAACTTCCCCCTTCTTCCTTATTCCCTAAATCACTCACTAATTTCCCTGAAGAGGTCAAGATCTGATTAATACCTCTTAGTTTCATCATTTTCCATATCATTTGCCTTGGTAAAGATCTGCTTTACTCAAGGAATGTTCATACCTCCTTTATGAATCATTTTTCCCCTAATAGCCTAAGATTCACGTACTTAGCGCTTTCCTATCACGTGTCATATTAACTACTAATTTTATCATCTAGCTCCCTAAATCATTTCCCTATCCCCTATTATGCAAATAACTATATAAAATCCCAAAAATATTAAATAGCCCATCCCTTTGGCACTATAGCCATATTTATCAAGTCCGGGAAGCAGTGGTCCATCTGAGGCTCCTACTAACCCAACCGTGTCCTAACTGAATTTAGTTTGACATCTGATCACACTAATAACCATTTCCCCTTAATCTTAACCCTACAATACCCATGCTCCGCCCTTTTTCCTAAAGTCCCGCATGTAAATAATTTAACCCCGCTTGCATATAATTTCAAAAACCCGCTTTTCTAAGGTTCCCTCCCCCGCCGAATTAAATAAGAAATAAATGGTGCGCGGGCCCCGTCCTTATCCCTCTGCCGCCTTACCTGTCCCGTCGGCCGTCAGATCTGGCGCGCCCGAGATCTACGGTGGGCGGGTCTTTTCCTGCCTCGATATGCCGAGGGTTAGCATCCGGGAGATGGGTGGTTTTCCCGTCGTACTCCTGCCACGCGTCACCATCCTAGCTGTGGCGGAGTCCCCTCCTCCGAAACCGCTTCTGAAGCGGTGCGCCACAAACCAGAAACCACCATCCCCTGTGTGACGTCAACACCACGTCACCCTGCCACATCATCAGCCTGCATCGGCCTCCTGCCACCGTGTCCTATGCCACATCACTACCACTATACTGCCACATCATCACCCTGCCGTACTGCCACGTCACCCCGTTGACGTCACCTCCGTACTGGGGCCCACTGCTGACGTCATCCACCGTACCGCTGACGTCACCCGCCAAAAAAACGCGCAAGTGCGAAATCGCAGCTTAGAAAGCCCAGATTCAAAATCTGAGGCAGTTTTCACGCTAAGCTACGGGGAATAGGCCAAAAAGGGGAATCTTTTTTTAGCAGTCGTTTTTGCCTCGAAAGGGTAGAAAAAGGGCGATTTAGCAGTTTAAAAGAGTATCAGAAGCAGAAAGAAGCCAGATTGCATGTCAAAGAATATCAGTGTTGCGGCAAAGTGTATCAACGAATATTTTCTCAGTGCTCGAAGCTGATAAAACATTAAAGAGCCCCGAGCAAGTCAAAGAAACAGTAAAAGCCATTTAAAGCCTCTCAAATCACAGTTACTACACATCAAAGTCACATGAGATCAGTGGACCAAAGCTCAAAGCACAGTTATTGCAGAAGCATTATATCAAGCCACCAAGGACACCATATTAACTCATTTTGATTCAGCTGCCTCCGGCGCAGCTCAATAGATATTTACTTGCATTTAATTTCAGCACAGGTTAAGGTTTAAAAAGTTTTTTCCGCAGACCTATTTAGGTCAGCTGTAATAAATACTCTTAGATATTTTCACTATAAAAAGAGCCCTGAACAATGTAATAGGGGTTGGTTGGTTGGTTGGTTAGTTTGTAAATGCACTCCAAGAGAGACTCGCTCTGTATCTGACATGTTTGATATAATCAAAGATTGTTGAAAGCTTGGAGAATGGACTGTTTGATGTGTTGTTAATGTCTCTGAAGAGTGAATGAGGGAAATCTTGTGTTGTTTTATGAATCAATAAGTATTCCTTACCTCTGTTATTTCAATTTCACATATGCTCAAGTTACAGAACAAAAGTCTGGTTTAGAATTTGCTTACCTGCACTCTATGCTCAGTTTCTGTGGCTTCTTAATGTTTTCCTCTTGATTTAGGCATAAATATGAATTCCTTATGGCTCATATTTGCTCTATTTCATATATGAATGACTGTTATCTGGGAATTCTTAGCTGCTTCCAGGTAGAGCTCGTTTATGTTCCCTCTGCTAACCTGATTGAGAGATTCTTTGTTGCCTCTCATTCCTTAGCCTTTCAATCCATCTTCATTTAGCCTGAGTATTGTTTCATGAGCAGCTACCTTGCCCCTCTTTCCTCTTGTGACCAAGAAAACGCACCAGCAGCCTTACTCCATGACTGCACGCCCAATGGTTTGAAACTTGTCACACTATGCATTGCCTCTCTACTTGAAAGCAACCTCCTTCCACCCAAACACAAACAAAACCCCTTGAACCCAATAACTAGCCTAAAATCATCATCAACAAAGCTAAATCATTAAGAGAGAGCCCTCTCTGATTGCAGGTGGCTAGAACCTGCAGTCCAAAGATTGGTTTGTGGTTACCTCGGCTGTATCCCTTCAGGAGCTTAGGGACAACCTGAGTGCTAACATAATGGCGACTCCACTGGGGACCTTCCTCAGATAATCTCACAAATCCAGTCCGAAGCTCCACTGAGGAAAAATCTGACCTTTAAAAAGTTTATGTTTAAGCCTATATTGTTAGAAAAAATCCCCAAAAAACAAGCTTGAAGCTGGCTCCCAAAAAGCATTCGCGGTATACAAGATCAAATCCAGACCCAAATCCCCCAGCTGTTTTCGAAAATCCAATATAATTCCTAAGATCCTTAGAAAACAAGAGCAGCAAGAAGATTTTGCTGATACCATTCCTGAGACAGTTCAACCAAGCTGTGTTCTAACCCCTGTCAAAGTTTTATTTCGTTCAAACCCTACTTCCCCTGGTTCATCATCCTCTTCTCCAAGTCCCGTTTCTTCACCTCTGTTCACTACACATAGCACCACTACTACTCTTATTATCCCAGTTGCTCCAGTTGTTCCACTTATCCCTGTTAATATGGCTAACAAATATGCACCTTTAGAGCTGCCTGCTAATCCCGGGGCTATGCCTCAGGATTACCAGACTAAAATAACTTATTTTGATGGCACAAGTGCCTACACAGCCCTTCAGCATACAAAGAAAATGCAGGACTACTTTGAGAGTTATGAGATTGACGATGATAGTGTCAGAATGAAGATTTTTGTCCAAAGTTTGACAGGTGATGTCAGGACTTGGTTTAGAGCACTCCCAGCCAATTCCATAGTAAACCCAAACGCCTTATACCAGTCATTTATCAACAGATGGGAGAAAAAGAAAGACCCCTTGCACATATTATCTGAATATGACACTATCAAAAGAGGCCCTCACGAGACTGTCTTGGACTACTGTGCATGATTTAATAATGTTTATAATGCAATACCACAGAACTTAAGACCTCCACCTGATCTTGCTTTGTACAAATTCCCTGATGGTTTTGATCCTGATATGGCTTATCAGTTAAGGGAAAGAGCCCCTCAAAGCCTTGCAGAAATGAAAAATGTTGCTGTTAGTGTGGAGGCAAACCTGATTGCTAAAAGAAATAGAGCTAGAACCGAGAGAAAAACCACCTTCAAGGAAGAACCCTCAGCCTTCGACCAGAAACTAGATGCTATTATCAGTGGCATGCACAGGCTGGGAGATAGAGTGGAAAGTGTTGAGAGGAAACCATCATGGGAGGGACAACAGCCTAACGCTATAAGGAACCCAAATTTCAGGAAAGCTCAAAACACAAACGCTGCCAGATCTAGCCCAGACCGTGATATAAGACCTCCTTTCCAAGAAAACTACACAAAGGCATCCACTTCTAGTGAGCCCACAGAAGAGACTCACATGAACTTGATAGATTCGAAGAATGAGCAACAGATTTTTCTCACTCAAGAAGATCAAGACTACCATGATGTAAATCAATTTCAGACTAAGTCTGGAGAGTCTTTTGATTTTAAACAAGGCTATGATTCTGCTGTGTATGAGGTCCACAAACAATATAAGCTGAGAACAAGAACCATTGATGTCCCTGCACCTAGCAAGACAAAAGACAGCAAACAGCTCAACAAGATTAAAGGCAAGGTTATCATAACAGAACCAGCTGATATTTCTATCCCAAACCCGCACCAAGTGACTCTAGAGGACATAACAGACATACAGCCTCCTATTGATCAACCTCTGCTTCCTTCTTCCTCGAAAGAAGACTTGAACAACACACCTAAAAATCTTCCCAAAACAGAAATACCACAAAGTGTCATTCATCATAACGTTGATAATCAAAAGGAAAACACATAAAATATTCTTGAAAAGGAGAAATCTGCTACTGCTAACGCAAAGATTCCATTGGAAAAACCATTTAACTTAGAAGCAAAGATTGGAAAACTTAAGATATCCATCCCCCTCTTAGAACTTGCCAAGCATGATGTTTATAGGCAACAAATTCAAAGGTCACTTCAAATGCCAGAGGTCAAGGATGATGTAAATGTTTTAGATGATACCTCTGAGCTGCTGTTCGGTCCAGAAGTTAATGGAAAATCAACATATGGATCTGTTCCACCCTTTTATGTCAGTCTGCACATAAATGACAAGATCTTGCATAATGCTATGTTTGACTCAGGTGCCTCACACAATCTTATGCCCAAAGCTGTAATGGAAAAGCTAAACCTTGATGTCACAAGACCCTACAAAGATTTGTTCTCCTTCGACTCAAGTCAGGTAAAGTGTTTAGGCTTAATCAAAGACCTTTGTGTGTCTTTAGTCCAATTTCCCAACAAGACAATCCTAATGGACGTAGTAGTTGCCGACATTCCACCAAAATATGGGATGCTCTTATCAAGATCTTGGGGAGCAAAACTCCAAGGATCCCTCCAACTTGACCTCTCTTATGCAAATATATATGTCTTTAGGAAACCAAAGAGACTATACAGGGAAACACTGATGAAGTATGTGGTAAGTAGTGAGGAAAAGCCCCAAAATTTTCCAATTTACTCAATCCATTCTGATATGGATTCATTTATTCTTTTCAATAATGATACCAATCCTCCATCTAATGAGAAACCTTTAGCTGTAGAGCTAGAAACATGCATAAACGAGGAATCGGTTGCCCATGCCCATGAAATGGTCACAACAATCAAGGCAACCAGCAAACAAATAAAACCTCCCTAAACAGAAATTTTAAATATATCCAATCCTAAAATGACTGAAACTCTTAATACAAACCACAAGCAAGAAATCACATGGTATTTAGAGTTTGATGGTTCTGTCAACAAGTTAGGAGCAGGGGCAGGGATATGGATTCACAATACACATGACAATCATGCAGAAGATCATGCCTACAAACTAAATTTCTGATGTACCAACAACATGGCAGAGTATGAGGCTCTCCTCTTAGGCCTAAAATTGCTCAAAGTTCTAGGAGCTACAAAAGTATCCATTCTAGGTGACTCCGATTTAATCATACAACAAATGAAAGGTAACTTTGTTACTAATGACAATAGAATGAGGGCCTATAGGGCTATTGCCACAGAAATACTTAATACCTTCATTGAATCTGAGCTTGCCAAGATTTCTAGAAACCATAACATACATGCACACAGCCTAGCCACTTTTGCTAGTACATGCAAGCTTCCCTTTGAGCCAAATCATCATTTTACTACTGAGATAAAACATAGGCCTGCTGTTCCTAACAATATCAAAGACTAGCAAGTATTTGAAAATGATGCCCAGATTAACAATTTCCTCACTCTTGAGGGTGAGTTTTCAAATGTAAACATTGACATAGAGGCCATGAATGATTCTGTCATGCGGAAAGAGTTAATTTTGCGGACAAAACCAACCTCCCTAGAAGCCTAAGACTTTCTAGTGACAAACAAGACAATTAAGAGCAATCCTTCTCTAAACATGCATTATCATACGAGA
>APFE030779569.1:0-69517 GCA_000404065.3 Pinus taeda | reverse complement strand
GGGTCATGATAAAATATTTTACGCCATTATTTTCAAATGTTGAAATTTTACCCAAAAAAAAAAAGAAGAGTGTTACCCCAACGTCAACACTTTTCCTTTTGAGGGTGTTTTTTGTACAATTTTTGCACAAAATATTGGTTTTCACCGCCATTTTTAAAACATGTTTACCCTTACAAAAAAAAAATATGTTATTCCAACATCAACACTTTTCGTTTTTAGCACTGTTTTTTATGCTTTTACGAGGTTTTTTTTGCCAGAGTTCCCGTTTTGAGTTTATAGTTCCCGTTTCAAAGTTTACATTGTTTATTATATACCATTAGATTAAATAATCTAGGAATTTAAGCTATGTATATAATAAAATTATAGTATCTTGATTGAAATATATCAAGTTAAAATGTTTAATTAATAATAAAATTAGGAGTCTTACAAGGAGGGGGTTTGTGAAGAGATTGATTTGGACATTAAGGTGGGAATCCATTTCTCACTTATATTTTGCCCTTCATCTCTATTAAGGTTATTAGGATGTTTATAATCTCTATGGCTTCCCTAAATTTCCACGTTCTCAGCCACCCCTCTTTTCAAACGTTGTTGTTGAAAATAGTGGTCCAACCTGACATACCAATCTCTTGGAGCTTGTTTTAACCCATAATGAGATTTCTTCAATTTTCACACATAATATTTATTTTTAGACAAGTCAAAACCTTCTAGTTGTTTGATGTATACTTCTTCCTTTAAATCTCCATTTATAAAGATTGATTTAACATCCATTTGATAAACTTTAAAGCCTTTAGAAAACACAAATGCTAAAATCATTCTTATTGCTTCTAATATAGCAACTAGAGGAAAAATTTCTTTGAAATCAATTCATTCAATTCACGCATAGCCCTTACAAACAAGTTTTGTCTCATGTCTAATAATTTTTCCATCTTCATTCATTTTGTTTTTTAATACCCACTTAGCCACAATCACATTTTTGTTTTTCGGTCATGGCACAAGTTCCCATATTCCATTTTTCTCAATTTGATTCAATTCTTCTTCCATAACAGTCACCCAATGCTGGTCCTTGTAGGCTTGTGTGATTTCCTTTGGCTCTTTTGGATAACAAGGCAAAATTGACTTTTCCTGGTGAATTGGTCATTCTTCTCTAGGTGTATATACCTAAATCAACATCTCTAATTAATTGGTTCCCTGGGTGATTTTTTTGCACAAATTTAAAAGTTACCTTAGATGGAGACTATTCTTATTTTTATTGTTCTTCCTTTGTAGTAAACTCTTCTTGGTCCCTATAGATGACATCTTCTAAATTTTCATTTGCTTTTCTACTTCTTTCTCTTACCAAGCTTCATCTATTCTCACATCAATACATTCCATAACTTTGCATGCTCTTTTATTGTAACATATGTAAGATTTATTGTTATTTAGTATCCAGTGAAGATTTCCTCATATACTTTAGAATCAAAATTTCCCAAATTACCATCATTTATATTCATGTAACACTTGCTTTAAAAAAAGTTGAAATACTTAACTAAAAGTGGCCTGCCTTTTCATAACTCATATGGTGCCTTGTCTTTTTTGTTCATGATGTAAACTACTACAGCAACTTCTTATTTCCAAACTTATCTAGTAATTTGGGTTCTAGCAACATTTTTCTTGATGTTTCTTGCACTTATATGTTCTTTCTTTCTACGACTCCATTGTATTGTGGAGTTCTTGTGACTAAGAGTTCTCTAGTCTTAATTCCACATTACTCATAGAATTCATTAAATTCATTTGAGGTAAATTCACCTCCTATGTCTAATCCTAAACATTTGATTATGAGATCGCTTTCATTTCCGGGTAAGGCATTAAATGATTGGAAAATGTCTAGTCCTTATGATTTTGCTTTAAGAAACGTAACCCATACCATTGTACTAAAATCGTTGATAAAAAACATCAAGTACCTTTCAACTTGCACGGCTCGTATCCTTGTTCGTCAGTAGAGATTGATATAAACAAGCTCTAGTGGTCTTGATGTCGAGCACTCCCTTAATTTGAAGCTCACTCTTGTATGTTTCCCATGTTTGCAAGATTTGCATATGATGCTTGTTGGTTTCAATATTTTTGGAATATCTCTCATTGCTTGTGTTATGTTGATTTTTACCAAACTATCAAAGATCAAGTGTCCTAGCCTTTATTCAATAACCAATTCTCATTTGTTTGTCCAGTGTATCATTTTTATCCTTGAATTTCATAAAGAATATATACATTTCCTGGAGTCCTTATCACTCTTCCCACTAATCTTCTTGAATTAGTCTTCCTTATTTTAGAATATTTAGCACAAAAGGTGAGATCATAACCTTTATCACACATCTCACTGACACTTAAAAGTTTATTTTTGAGTCCTTCAACATAAAAAACATTTTGTGCTTTATCCCTACCTTTGTTAAGGCTTATGGTACCTCTTCTAGTGATTTTTGCAAATCCATTGTCTCAAAAACTCACACTTGCTCCTTTTTCTTCTTTTAGAGTGATAAATTTATTTTGATCTCTAGTCATGTGTCTAGAGCACCCACTAAGAACGCACCACTGAATTTGGTTATTTCGAGCATGCATAACTAGTTTTCATTTTTCTATTGGTGGTTCTTCCTATTTTTTCTTCCAAAACCCTTCTCTTGATTTTGTAGGATAGTCTCGTGTTATATGTCCAAAATTTTTGCATCTATAACACTATACTATACTTGGATAATAGAGTAAATTAATTATGATTTTTGTTATTGAAGACATCATTGTCTCTAATTTTGTTGTGTACAAGCTTATTCCTAGAGGTTTAATGTGAACTTCTTTCATAAATATTATAAGCTTTATACTCTCCTGCTTGTTGTCCAAAATGTTTGCATAAAAATAGTGACCAAGAAAAATAGTATGATCCCTGGTTGTGTATGGTTTCCTTAATAGAACAATTCATCTAAAGTTGATTTGCCTTGGAGATAATCCAATTCTTCGTTGGTCCTTATCCCTTATCATATTGCTTCCTACATTGTGAATGAACTCCTTGAGATTACCAGCATAGCTTTTTAGTGTAGCAGTATTTCCAAACTCCTCTTAACTATTGTCCTTCCTTTTACTAAGATTCGAGCTTTCGAGTTTTTCTCCAAATTTCTTCCCCAATGACCTAGGGTTTGCATCTTTTTTGTATGAAGTATCACCCATATAACCAAGATGGCAAGATCGTTCTTTTCATATAGTTGTCTTTAGCAATTGAGAATAGCATCTAGGGTTTGATAGCTTTTAATTATTATTTTTTTGAGCTTATCCAACTCTTTCCTTAATGAGACAAGTTTTGCTCCAAGCTTCTCATAATGTTCTTTCTTTTCTATTAGCTAATTGTTCAACATTTCTTCCACTCTTTTTTCTTCCTCTTTTTCAGTCCCAATGAATATTTTTTCCTTGGATAGTATTTCGTTCTTCTTCCTAAGGTTATCAATCTCTTCTAAAGCATTCGTGAGTTTTGCTTCAAAATTCGTTATGCCTTCAACACCTTCTTCTTCTTCTTTTTCTTTTTCTTTTGGCTCTTATAATTTGTCTATGTTGGATTATTTATTTTTGGCTAAAAATAGGACCTTTATTCTATCATCACCATAATCATACTCTTATTCTCTAAAGAAATCATTATCCTCTTTGGAATAGAGATTTTTATTTTTAAAATATTTTCCTTTGAATATCCTTTTTTTGGATTCTTCCTCATCACCACTATCTTCCCTAAAAGAACATTTAGTGGAAAAAGTCATATCTTACCACAATTCAAATAGATAAGAGGTAATTACCTTTGGATCTAGATATTTTCTTTATTTCTTCTGACTACTTGAATCATTTTTGTATTGAATTCATCATTGGATATGTCAACAGACTTACCCTTTCTTGTGTTCTTAACTACTTTAAATGTTGCTTCCTTATGTGATGAGTTTCATGTCCTCATTTCATATGCAGTAAGAATTCCATGAAATTCATCCAATTTTAGATTCTTCAAATCCTTTTTCTTCTATGGAAGAGACTTTGGCATAAAAACACAAAGGAAGAGACCTCAAGTTTTTTTGAACAATTGTTGTTTCTTCAAATTTTTCACCGAGTCCTTTGAGAAAATCAACCACTTCATCAACTCAAAGAAAATAAGAAACAACATCTTCTTCATCATTCATTTTCAGGATTTCAAATTGTCTTTGGAAAATTTGGAGCTCGACCTTCTTTACTTTTTCATCTCCTTCATAGTTTCTTACATTCTTGTCTCATGTTTCTTTATCCAATTCACAATGCATTACTTTAACAAATTATGAAATTAACAAGCCATTTAAGATGGAGTTCATAGCTTTTTCATTGGATTCATAAGCCTTTTCACCATCTTGATCAATTAGAGGAAAATATGGAACCTTATATCCATCTAAAAAGATTACCAAACTTTAACACCAAAATACATCAAGTGAGTTTTCATTTTTATCTTCCACAAGGTAAAAAAATTTCATCAAATAAAGAAATTTTGAATGAGAATTCTTGACTAGCCATGGCCCTTATAAGATCTTATTGTAGTTCTTGGACTATTATTGAATAAGCCAGCTCTTATACAAATTGTTGAAAATATACCGTGATACTAAGAGGGGGGTGAATTAGTGTTTCTCAATTTTAAACCTTTTCACTTTATTAATCTTAAAAATAAAAAATCATCACATAATCAATCATCAACATAATGCTTGTACATAGGAATTAAAGTGAAAATCCAAACTTGAATGAGAATTTTTTTTCAAATGGTATTCAATTTATTACAACTAGTTCTGAGGACACTTATCCTTTGTAAGAACCAACTTAAAAAAATAGTAGGCTCCAACCTATAAGAATATGAGGACATGAATCCTTAGTAAGCACCAACTTAGTCTCCAACAAAGAACAAAATCCAACCAAAAAACACCTATAATTCATCCTTTGACCAAGAACGCAACTCAACCATTATCTAGGACTACAAATCAACCTCAAACCAAGACAAAAACTTGGCCTCAAACTAGGATTGAAACTTGACCTCAAACCAGTAAATTTCCAATAGAACTCAATCTAATGGCCCCTAAACTCAACCTCCTTCTCACCAAAACTAAACCTCATTAACATCAAAACTCGACCTCAATAGGCCTCAAACATAACATAAACCCTTCCCAAGAATTATACCAAAATCCCTTCCAACTTGGCTTTACTTCACCCTCTTCATGAGGTATGAACCTCATACCTACTCCTACATTGACCTAAAAACATAACCAAATTGCTTGAGAAAAACTGAGTTCATAGGCTCCTCCACACCTACGTATCGCGCTCTTGGGGTCCAAAGTAGGGTCGACTAGTTCACTAGCTGGGCATACTTGTGGAACTGGAAAAATGTATAATGAATATTTAAAAACCATTTATCCTCAACTATGAGTTAGAAGGCGTGCCATATATCATTAGAAAGGTCTCAAAATATTTTATTTGAACATATATCTTTATATTTCATTTGGATGACCTTTGACATCAATAGTAACCATTTTCAACATAGTCGTTTCTCAACCCAGAAATATGACACTTAATGAATAGATTTAACTTAGTTTTTTGTCTTACAAAATTGATTTTTTTAAGAAATATATCACCCTAATGTTATTTATCCCAATGACACAATGATTCCATCGTCACCTAATCAGCAATGAAATGCTCAAAAGTTGACTTCAATTTTTTTCTTCTCAAACTTGATTTTTCCAACTTATTTCCCTTCATCAGCCAAGCGACGCAACACTTAAAAGTGACTTCACTCAACATTTTGGCTTCTCAAATTTGCTTCCTCTAGAAATGTATCACTCAAAACTTGGTCAACTTAGTGATATGCCACCTTTGACTTGGTTATCTCAGCTATATCACTTCCTCAAAGTCACTTAACTCAACACTTACTCTTCATACCTCTTTATCTCAATGTTATATCACCCTGATGAGGCTCATCTCAATGCCATGTTGTTATGTTAGTGGTCATTTTGGTGCTATATATTTGGGATGATGGTTATCCCAATGATACAGTCCTTGTCTTCAGTCTCTCTCACACATATCACACAACTCGCATATTCTAAAGGTGCATTTTTGGCTTAAGTGACAGTGAAATTAAACATCAAGAGGCATTTATTATTTATTTTTACATGCCATAGTTCAAGAGAGAAACTTTATAAAGGCCCTATGTTGTTCTCATTCCTCATAATTTCCTTCCTATTATGAGATTAAAAGAATAGATTAGACAAAATATTCCCCACTCCCCATCAACACTAGGGGTGAACCAACTCAACTTAGATATGGGTTAGTTTATTCCCACTCGGCCTTCGATTTTATATTATTAGTTTAATTTATGAATTAGATTGAATTGCTTTTTCTCTTTCTTTCTCTCAAACAACTCCCTCACTCCATTCTATCCATTGATTAAGTAATTGCAATATTGTTTTCCAAGGAGATGGTTGTGCCATCACAATTCCCATTATTCCCTACCTTGTCTTGCTCTCAATCTACTAGAATCACCTTGTATAGCCCACAATGGAATCCATCAAATGCTCTTAGAACATGAGGAGGATCTCACAACTTCTAGCTTACTAGTCACACTTAATTTTTCTATATTGATCCCTAGGGTTTTTCCATAGAATCCATGAGTTTTTTCTTAGTTGATTTTTCCAAGCCATTAAAACCTTGAAATCTTCCAAACCCCATTATCTCTATTATTGTGCCCCAGCATCACATCTTCTTTATCCAAACTCACCAAATCACCTAGGTTTTTTAATCCTTGGTACCATTATTGCACCCCTGGTCCATCTTTTCACTAAAAATTGACCCTAGAATCAATCACTAACACATTGGTCACTTCTCCTCAGGGCACACGAGCACATGCAATTGTCTCATAGAAATTCTAGCCTCAATCTATGTAATGTAGAGAAGAAACTCTATGGTGTGATATAGAACCATGCTAGTCAAGATTGTGATTTTGTGATAGGGTTATTCATAATCCTACCCTGGTCAATTTTATTAGTTATGATAGACATGGAACTTTTTCTAGGTTCTAAAAAGTAGAAGAATAATCCAATAAAAAAGAATGAGCAACCTCCAACCCAAACCTCATGTTTCCTTTGATGTAATGCTTGTGAGCTAATATTTATAATAGGTGTTATTGGTATAATGGGTTATGTAAGGAAATTATGTACATGTCATGGAAAAGGGCATGTGGATCCCATATGGTTGAGACCCCAAATGAAGAGCCTCTCGCTAGCTTACTTAATCCTAAGTTCATGGAAATTCCATGCCTAATTGACTAGTACATAGCATATGCTGACCAAAGTTGCACCAACCATTCCAGAGAGACATCCTGCCTCCATATGACCTAGACTCAAAATTATACAGGGTTGTTAGAAATTATTTTCTACAAAAGACAATTTTCCATACCGTTGTCCTCCTATGTACAAAGGCAATTGAATTGATCACAAAACATGTTGATATTGAAAAATCCATTATCAAGGATAGTCATGGGAAGCATTTTAGCCTCATTTAGTGCCTCAAATATTGAGATGTATCACAATCTCCCCAAGGAAGAAAAAACCTTAAATGAGGACCGTCTAGTAGATTTTAATATTTTTCCAAGAGAAATACCGAAGACATGGTGGACTAACAAAGGAAGCTTCAAGTCCTGAGAAACCAAGGAGTATCCTACAAATCTACAAAGGAATCCCTTTTGGTTGGAGGCTACCATTTTATCAAGGTTATATGGTCAATCCAATGCAAAAATCTTCTATCAAGGATGGGTTCCATTGATGTACTTTGTAGTGGTTGAAGGAGGCACTTTCAAGTGGGCCAGTATTCTTTCTCTCCTTGAAAGACAACATCTAGAAAATATTAGATTTCAAGGGAAGTCCAACAACCTCAATTCGTCATGGTCTCCTACCTCTTAGACATTGTTTATGTAAAGCATGCATTCCCTACATTGGGTTAGAAATGGACAATTCAGGAGGACCCAATTCACATATACTTCAAAATCCTTTCAGAGTCTCACATATCCAATCATACACCAAAATCTATCAGCATTATTGACACCACTTTACGAAATCCTATTTAATGTATTGGCTCCATGCATATCTCAGATACCCAAGCAGTGATTTTCAAAATTGGTGGTCATTCTTTTTGTAGAGGATGGCATGTATATGAGAATATTTGGAGCGAACAAGCCTCCTCACATACTACCCAATTTGGTAATTGACCAAGTAATCTTGAAGGAAATAGCATATCAACTATACATAAGGGTAGGTGGAGTGCTCTGTTATGCAACCAGATCACAAAATAGAAGAAAATATTATAGGTTTTAACCCCGTACAGAAATTACTTGCATATGAATTCTAAAACACAAAAAATAAACAATGCGAGAGCATAACACATATACACAGAGATTTCCCCTAGATCCCAAAACCAGGACTACCAGCTTGATTTTTCATTATGTTCCTTTCAATGTTACAATACATATTTGTACATGCTGAAGCATCCAATACCATGGACTGAAAATCATCGCGTCCAAAACCATGGACTGAAACAATAGGTAGGTTCGCCCAACCTAATATAGGGTCCAAAAAAAAATTTCCTGGGGTGTTGCCCCGGACCTCGTAGAGGGGCTACACACCCCCCTCAAACCCCCCGGACAAGGGGGGTTGCCGCCCCCCTGTGACCCCCCCACTGCGCAATCAGCGCAACGAAGAGGGCGCTCCGCCCCCCCTCTAACCGCCCGGTTCACTATGTAGGTTAGTTGTGGAAAGAATATAACACAACCCAACACATGGTGAGCTAATATTTGGTTGAGCCTCACTGGATTGATGCCAAGAATATTCTGAGATGTCTTCAAGGCAAAATCTCTCATGGATTGAGATACACTGCCAGAAATATGAAACTACATGATTATTCAAATGCTGAGTGAGCAGGCAGTGTGGAGTGCACTTCTCAGTGCTGGTTCTATTTGGAATCTACCTCGATATCCTAGATGAGCAAGAAGCAGAAGTCGATGGCTCTGAGCACCGCCAAGGTAGAATACATTACTGCTAGCATGGCCTCCTATGAGGCAGTCTGGTTACAAAAGCTCTTCAGTGAGCTATTTGGATTTACATTGGATACCACTGTGATCTTGTGTGATAACTAGAGTGGGATTCATTTATCAAAGAATCCCATATTTCATGATTGCTCCAAGCACATCGATATTAGGTACCACTATATTCGAGATATGGTGTAGCAGGGAGCTATAAGGCTCCAACATATCGGTACAGATGAACAGGTCGTCGACATTCTGACAAAACCCCTAAGAAAGGTTAAATTTTTGACTTTCCGAGAATGACTTGGTGTCATTCAAAAATCCTCTGATGACGGTCCTATATGATGTATGGAGCTCTTGGAGCTCTGGGGGGGTGGGGTACTACTTGGAGTGACATATGACCACAGGATGACTCACCATCCCCTGGTGGTGTACGTGTACAGGGTAAAAGATATCAAAACTTTCCCTGTGACACTTCATGGTGACTATGTAGTAAGATGATTAGTTCTCCTGTGAGGTTTGGATGATGTGTTCTCCATGATGATTGTGTAGCAGGATGATTAGTTCTATTTTGAGGTCTAGATGATGTGTTCTCCATGATGATTATGTAGCAGGATGATTAGTTCTCCTATGAGGTTTGGATGATGTATTCTCCATGACGATTGTGTAGCAGGATGATTAGTTCTCTTGTGAGGTCTGGATGATGTTTTCTCCATGACGATTGTGTGGAAGGATGATAAGTTCTCCTACAAGGCCTAGATGATGTGTTCTCCATGGTGATTGTGGAACATGATGATTTGCTCTCCTATGGGCCAAGATGATTAGTTCTATGTGGCATCCACTGGATAGGATGATTCGCTCTCCTATGGACAAGATGATTTGCTCTCCTATGGACAAGATGATTCGCTCTCTTGTGGGATAGGATGATTCGCTCTCCTGTGGACAGGATGATTCGCTCTCCTCTGGACAAGATGATTCGCTCTCCTATGGGACAGGATGATTCGCTCTCCTGTAGACAGGATGATTAGTTCTCCTGTCGAGGCGTCCTACCCATGTAGTCTAGGACTCATGGGAAGTACCTCTCATCTAATCAATGAGTAGGGAAATGAGGATAGGTACCATAGTAGTATCGATAAATGCATCGCTATATCTAACATACTCCCTATGCTAGGATGACCTTCATTGATCTGGGATCAATGCTACTGGTCTGGGACCAGTGGTAGGAGTTGTACCCATTATGACGCTGA
Organism: Pinus taeda; assembly: GCA_000404065.3. NCBI lineage: Eukaryota > Viridiplantae > Streptophyta > Pinopsida > Pinales > Pinaceae > Pinus > Pinus taeda. The sequence goes on along the minus strand of APFE030779569.1, from coordinate 59,194 downwards.
ATTTGGGTCGGTTGAGACTGGTCTAGGACCAGTGGTACATACTTTGAGACTGACTTTGGGTCAACGTAGGACTAGTCTGGGACCAGTAGTAGGAGTGGTACCTACTATGACACTGACTTCGGGTTGGTTGAGACTGGTCTGGGACCAGTGGTACGCACTTTGATACTGACATTGAGTCAGTGGAGGATGATACTAGTCTAGGACTAGTTGTAGGAGTTGTACCCACTACGATGCTAAATTTGGGTCGGTTGAGACTGGTCTGGGACTAGTGGCACACACTTTGAGACTGATTTTGAGTCAGTATGATACATCCTTAATCATTTCTTCTTCTTCATAACTCAGACAAAGCAGAGTAGAGCAAAACAGAGTAGAGAAGAGCAAATCAAAACAAGGCAAAACAGAACTGAGCAGAGAAGGAAAGATAAAGTGGAACAGAGCATTGGTCAAGTTGTATAGGGTAGTGCATTGGATGGATGGAAAGTAGCAACCGACAAACATATTGCAGATGGAGTTCTCCCTAGTTGAGAGGGAGTGTTAAAATTGGCAACTAGGGCCAAACTCCATGTGGGTCATCTTATTCATGGATGATAATATTTTTATTAGATTCCTCTCATCAAGAGGTGTAGGATTATCTAAAGATCATCTAATTCCGATAATTATTTATGGAGATATGAATTTATTTTGATTATGGAATAATTATCAAGCTGACGAACAACTCATGTAGGCTCAGAAGCCCAACAGTCGCATCTATTCAATCATCAACAATTGTGTATAAGTACAGGAGGCCTTTTCCTCATTTGGACACACACATCTCATCACATCTCTCTCTCTCCTGTGTAGAAAAGAAGCTCTTCTCCTACTGCGCAGAAAGGGACTCTTCTCTTGCACGTGTGGAAGGAAGGACGTTGTTGATTCCAGTGATGCCGATGATGCCGATGATACTGGTGATGCCGATGATGCCGGTGATGTCGATGATTCAGATGATGCCAGTGATGATGATGATGCCGATGATGCTGATGATGTCGGTGATGCTGATGATGTCGATGATGCCAGTGATGCCGATGATTTCGGTGATGCCGATGATTCCAATGATGTCAGTGATGCCGATGATGCCAATGATGTCGGTGATGTCGATGATTCCAGTGATGCTGGAAATTATGATGATGCTAATGCCAGTGATGCCGATGATTCCACTAATGTCGGTGATGCCAATGATGTCGGTGATGATGGTGATGCCGATGATGCCGATGATGCCAATGATGATGGTGATGCCAATAATGTCGGTGATGTCGATGATGTCCACGATGCTTGTGTTTCCAATGATGTCGTTGATGTCGGTGATGCCAATGATGCTGATGCCGGTGATGTCGATGATGCCGGTGATGCCGATGATGCCGCTGATGACAGTGATGCCAATGATGCTGGTGATGCCGATGATGCCAATGATGCTGATGATGCCGATGATGCTGGTGATGCTGATGATGCTGATGATGCTGATGATGCCGATGATGTCGGTGATGTCAATGATGCCGATGATGCCGATGATGCCGATGATGCCAGTTATGTCGATGATGTCAGTGATTCAGATGATGTCGATGATGTTGATGCCGCTGATCTAGATGATCTGACAGATATTGACTGATGTCGCTAATGTCACTGATGTCACTAATCTAGGGTTTGTTGCTGCTGATGTAGATTAGATTTATGTACTATTTCTCTCTGCTACATTATTGAAGATAAAGGAATATTTGATCAAAGTGTTTCCCCATATTGAGGTTTGTCCCTGGCTAGCTGCCACATCTTGTGTCTCTTGTCTTGGCTTGTTTTCTGTCGATCATTTAATGTTCTATCTGCACTTTACATACTGTACAGGTGATTGCTAATATGTGGATAATAATAAGTAAACTACTCTAAGCATAGAACATACCATAACTTAACAAACATAAACCTCTTCTTCCATATCTCCATTGAGAAATGTAGACTTTACAACCATCTGATATACCTTGATATTTTTATGACTAGAAGACGCAAGAAAAATTTTGATAGCTTCCAGTCTCACTACTAGTGCAAAAGTTTCCTCAAAATATATGCCTTCTATCTAGGCATACCCTTTATAAACTAATCGAGTCTTGTTCCTAATTACTCGACCCAGCTCATTTAGCTTACTTTTGAAGACATGTTTTGTACATATGACATTTTTCACTTTCGGTCTTAGAACAAGCTCCCAAGTGTCAGTCTTCTCAATTTGGTCAAGTTATTCATTCATAGCTTTGACATGTTGGGGAAGATGTAACTAGGTTCATTCTTCATATATGTAATTTTGATATTTATACTTATTCAAGAAAAGAGAATTTATTTTGATATTATTTTTCATTGATTTTCTTCCTCATTGAAAAGAGGTCAATCACATTTTGAAGTGCTTCTAGGAAGTCAAAGTCAAAATGTAATTATGATGAGACCCTTTGTGGGCATGTTACATCATGTATGATGTCATACAAGGTCATGGGAATACCTCCAAGGCAAGTCAAATCCTCTCCTAGCAGCAACGAAGTCTACAAGCAGCAAAAACGATGAATAAATGTTGAAATATAATGCAACCGCAAGTCGGCCTAAGAGACTGTCAAGTCAGCTTAAAGGAGGAGGGATAGACCCCTATATATAGAGGTTGTCCACTCCTCATTTGGATGCATTTCACAAGCTCTAAAATCCGAAAGTAATAGGAGCCTCTAAGGACTAAAGAAGACAAGGAGAAGGGCTAAAAGGTTAGTGTAGCAACAAGACAGAACAATGAAGCAAAGGAGGATTGTTTTGAAGTTGCTATAGCCACACGTGCAAAGAAAGAAGGGATAGTTTGAGGCCAGATCAACAGTGAAATTGCATGGGTATATTCTTTGTGGTTTGGGCTAGTAACTAGGCCTATAAAGGCCTCCTACCATAGCGAGGAAGAAGGACTCTCAAGTGAAGTGAGGGAAGACGTTTTTTTAAAGTCAACTCAGCCACACAGGTGAAGTAAGAAGGCCACTCTACATCCCTAACTATAGTCATACTTCAGTTCAAGAATAATCATTGGTTGGTGTGGAATTTAAGGTTTATAAGACCTCCCTCGAGAGCGAAGGAGAAACCCTCATAAATGAAGGAAGTCAAGAAATAAAGGGATTGTTTCTAAGACTAGAAACAATGACACATGTGAGGTATAGTTGCAGATTGACAATAGTCTAAAGGCAGCCCTTTGAGGGGTATAATTTGGATGTAGAGAAAGGTCTACAAGGTCTCCAAGATAAGGAAAAAAAATAACTCCTCATAGTGAAGAAGTGGATCCCTAATATTCTAGGGTTTTCTAAAGTAGAAGACAAAATTGTTGGAAGAAAAAGTGTCCTTCTTCAATCTTCAATATCACTGCCTTCAACAATACTTTAAGTAATCCTCAATCAATCTTAGTTTTCACAAAATTCTTCAAATCATTTAAATGACTTCAATACCATAGCAAACCACTCTTCTATTTAACTTTAATTTCAAAACATTTCACTTCAATTTACCTTTTAAATGAAACCAATCATTTAATCAACTTACATGGAATTTTCATTTTCCTAAAAGGAAAGCACCTTCTCCTTTGAAATTTAAATCCCTTTGTTGTTCCTCAGTCATTCAAAACAAATCTCTACAAAATCATCAAAATAAACATTCTTACGAGGCCTTCATCAAATAATTCACTGTTTCCCCATTCTGATCTCAGTTTCCTTTGTAGTTCGATCCCCATCTATATCAAATTCTCTTAAGTGCAAATTATACATATGCTGATATTACAATTCAATTTCCAAACCATTCTTTACAGAGCATTAAGCTAGCTCTGATACCAAAAATGACGTAGCCAAACTGCGTCTTAATAATTAAAATAATGTTAGTTTGTGTTAGTTTATAAAGGTAAATTTATTTATTTTTTTTTTTAATTTAATAAGTTAAATTATTATATAAAATGGATTAAAAAAGATAATTTAATTAAATTATTTAATAACATTATATAAATATATATATATATAATAAATATATACCTAGTATATAGGTTGTTAATTACGGAATTTTCATTTATTAATTTTAATACCAAAAAAAAAAACGACTTAAGAGAAATTAAAAAATCGTTAGGAAATTCTAAAAAAAAGGATATAAAGTAAAAAATAAAATAAGTTCAATCCTAATGAATGAGATGCAGGATCCACACGCTATCTTTCCACACCCGTCTTCTCTATTGAGATTGTTCGGCCTCTTCTCAATCTCAAGGGCCTCCCTAAATTTTCGGTCATGGAATTGCGAAACCCTAGCGATAACACTCGCCTCCTCTATGCATACATGATGCTTAGTACTTTTGGCATGCTCAGCTAAAGCGGAAGACTTGGTCCTTCTATGCTTCAGGTCAGTTGCATGCCCACTAACTCTCTGATTAATGGAGCGACTTGTCTCACCAATATAGGGGGTCCCGCAGGAACAAGGAATAATATAAACCCCTTTCATGTCTTTGGGGTTGATAGGATCCTTTACAGACCTGAGGGATTTACGAATCATGATGATGGGTCTAAAGGTTGAGGGGACATTGTGCCTCTTAAGAATCCTGGCAATCTTATCCGTGGTCCCCTGAACAAAAGGAAGATGGACACCTGGGACCCGCTCTTTTGGTTCTCTTTTAGTTAAAGAATTCTTGGCAGCCTTGAGGGAAGCTCTCTGACCCAGGTACCTGCTATAACCATTCACCACGAAAACATTAAGGAGGTGGGACTTCTCTTTCTCAAAACTTTTATCATCAGAGATCCTAAGGGCCTAAGTAGCTAGGGTGTTGAGAACCCCCAACTTCTGAGCCGGGAAATGGTGGGAACTGGCATGAAGATACTGCTCCGTATGTGTCTTCTTTCGAAACACTTGATGGTAGAGGGAACCATCACCATTCTTAGAAATAAGAATATCAAGGAACGAGAGGCAACCATTGACTTCCTGTTCTTTAGTGAACTTAATGGCTGATGATTGACGGTTGAGATGATCGAAGAAGAGATCCAGTTCCTCTTGGCCATGAAACCAAATGACATTAGTGTCATCCACAAATCTCTTCTAGAGCTTAGGAAGGAGGCGCGCCGAGCTAAGGGCCTTGGCTTCAAAATCCTCCATAAAAGGATTAGCTACGACACAGGAAAGGGGGGAGCCAATGGCAACACCACATGTTTGCTCAAAGAACTATCCTTCAAAGCTAAAGAAGGTGGAGGTGAGGCAGATCTCCACTAATCGAGTGGTATCAAGATCAGTGAGGTGGTTGATCACCTCCAAGGCTTCATTAATCAGGATGCAGGTATAAAGAGAAACAACATCAAAGCTAACCAGGATGTCCTTGGGGTCAAGCTTAATGCCCTTGAGCTCATTAATGAAGGAAGTGGAGTCTTTGACGAAGGACTCCGTGCAACCAACCAAAGGCTTAAGCTTGCATGCTAGGAACTTGGCAAGAAGATAGGTAGGCCCACCAATGGTGTTGAAAATGGGCCTAAGGGGAGCTCCTTCTTTGTGGATCTTGGGAAGTCCATAGATCCTAGGAGTTAAGGGATTGCTCTCAATGAGCTTATGGTGCAAGTCACATACAGATTTACAGGATTTAATGGCAAGTGCCACCTTCCTAGAAATTTTCTTTAAAGGGTTCTTGTGAAGCTTTTTATAGCTCCCACTGTTATGAAGATGATCCAACATCTTACTGCAGTAATCATCTTTGTTGAGAATGACTGCCGCCCCACCTTTGTCGGCCCTCAGAACAACTATATCCTTGTTCTAGTTTAAGGATCTAAGAGCTACCAATTCCTCCTTACTAAGGTTTCTCTTAGGGGGCTTTGCCTTCCTTAAGATTACAGCACAATCCTGCCTAATAGAATTTTTAATATTATCAGGTAAACCTTTAATCCCGTACTCTATGTCACAAATAATATCTTCTACAAGAATCTTCTTAGGGGCTAAGGCAAAATTTAACCCTCTACTTAAAACCTTAAATACTGAAGGGGAAAGAGAAAAACTCAACAAATTAATAACCTTATTATTTATATTACAATTCTTAGGGTTACTATTATTATTATTGTTATTGTTAATAATAATATCATTACTAGTATTATATATTGTTTTATAATAAATATATTTATTGTAAATAGTGGTTATTATTATTAGTTATCATATACTAGTGATATTATTGAAATTATTATCCTCCTTATAGTTGGAATTATTAATATTCATACTATTATTATAATCATAACCATCCAACCCATTATTTATATTGATATTCCTATTAATATTGGTATTACAAATATTAATATTGTAATTGTAGTTATTGTTATTATTATTATTAATATTATTGTTATTATTATTATTATAGTTGTAATTATCATTGTTATTAATATCACTATTATTAATATCATCTTTCTTAAACTCGTTATTATAGTTATTAATATAACTACAATTAATGTTAAGGCCATTCTTATAGCCCCTGCTAATCTGTTATATTTTTTACCTTGATGTCTATATTTATTAAGACTATAATCCCCACAGAACTGGGGTTGGAAAGTGCTACCACCATGGTTTGCTGGAGACAAATCTTCAATCCGAATAGTGCTACCACCATGGTTTGCTGGAGACAGATCCTCAATCCGGACAGTGCTACCACCGTGGCTTGTTGGAGACAAATCCTCAACCCGGACAGCGCTACCACCGTGGTTTGCTGGAGAGAAATCTTCCATCCGGACAACGCTACCACCATGCCATGCTGGAGAAAAATCCTCAATCCGCCGATTAGACAATAGAGGGGAGGATTTAATCGGAGCTACACCACCCATTCGATCAACATCCGGAGCCACGCTTTCCCCTCGCAGTGAGTTAACCTGCGGGGACAAATCCCCAAACCGTCAATTAGACCTCAGAGGGGAGGATTTAAGTGGAGCCAAGTCACCCAACCGATCAGCAACCGGATCAATCACCGGGGCCACGCTGTCCACCTGTTGATTAAGGATAGAACCATCCTGATTATAGACCACCGGCCCGCCATCAATCCGCTGTATGGATGGAATAGAAACCTGCGTTCCTGGGCAATTAGACGAGGAGCTCCGATCAATATCACCACGTCCTGGACTGGAGGATATGTTGCTCCTTAGAATCGAGTGGAGACTACCCTCCTGCCGATGATCACTTGGGCTGGTTCTATTAACCAGTGGAGTTAAGCCATCAATCTGATGGTCAGCCCCATCATCAATATGTTGTTCTTGAACCGATTTGACCAAAGCTACACCATTAATCCGTTGTTCGGCAGACACAAGACCAGATTTAAAAGCTAGAATAGAGGCAACCCGAGGGGAAGAATCAAAAGGGAGAAACCTTGAACCATCGAGTCCAGAGGATGAGGTGCGCACAGCGTTGTCCTCGAGCTTATCTACGGGATTCTGCAGATTAGCACAATGACATTCATTGTCCAGACTTCCGAAGGAAGCGAAATCTGCAGGACTGGAAGTATACCCTCATCCTGTAAAATCGGAAGCGGAAGCCTGCGCGCTAAAAGGTTTATCTGCGTATATAATGGACTGTTGGCCACCTTCCTTCACGTTGGAATGCAGGAGATTAGACACCTAATCCTTCAACGCAGTCTTCTGAATCACAGAGATCTGGCTGTGGGAGGCAACATCAGAAGCATTTAGCGTTAACTTTTGAAACTTAGAGGCTTGCTTCTCCTTTCGGATCTCCTCTAACTGAAGAGATTTCAAGGCGGAACACGCATCTATTCTGGCCCAAAGGAGGGCGGGAATTAAGCCAGTAAGAGTCAGATGTAAACCTAGGAGATTAAGAAAGAGCTGATTCAGGGATTTTCTAACTCTGTTGATTTCAGCCCTTAACAAAGCCAGACTAGCTCTTAGGAAAACTTGATGGTTCTGAGGAGTGTGAAGGCGATGACTAATACGAGCAAAAACAAGGATGACGGAGGAGTCTCTACACCTCTTAAGAAACGCCAGATCAGTCTTCAACTTTGAAACCTGCAAGTGTGCCCATTCAAAGTGATGAACTTTGGCTGCAATGGCTCTTTCGCGTAGGGATTCAATTGTAGAATTGAGGCTTCTGTGATCCATATCAAATTTTTGAGAGATTCTTCAGCGTAAATCACATAAGAATTCATTTGTCGACGCGTTTCGAACCAACCAATGTGGTTCATCATCAGGACAAGTTGAAGAAACAGATCCATCTTAGCTTGTTAAATAGTCTGAGAAGAGACTCCAACAGCTAAATTAATGGCTAATTTTGACCAAAGGACCCAGGTCAAATTTCTATTAAATTATTATTTTAATATTATTAATTTGGAATAAGTAAATTTATTATATTATTTTATTCTATTTATGAAAAAGTTAATTAGTAAAGTTTAATATATAATAATATATATATATTTATAATATATATATAATTAATATTTTTAAATTAATGAATTAATTTTTAACTAGCCAAAAAAAGTTTAATTTATATATCTTTACCTAATTTAACTTTTTTCCATAAATTAGAATAAAATAATATAATAAATTTACTTATTTCCAATAATAATAATATTAAAATAATAATAATATTAAATTAATGAATAGAAATTTGACCGGTCCTTTGGTCAAAATTAGCTGTTAATTTAGCCGTTGGAGTCTCTGCTCAGACTATTTAACAAGCTAAGCTGGATCTATTTCTTCAACTTGTCCTGACGATGAACCACACTGGTTGGCTCGAAACGCGTCGACAAATGAATTCTTATGTGATTTACGCTGAATAATCTCTCAAAAATTTGATATGGATCACAGAAGCCTCAATTCTACAATCTATGATATCTTTGGAACAACGACTAGGATTAATACGGCTCAAACACTGTTATTAACACTGAGGACCCCAATTATGCTTTGAACACTGCGATTTATAACTTCAAGCATAAAAACAGAGAAGAATTCTTAATTTGATCTGCAGGAAAATATATAGAGATAAACGAAGGGTTTCAAGAGAAATAAAACATTCATGCACATAGAATTATTTATTCAATACAATACAGTTGCAGGGTCTCGCCCTCTGGCTCGATTACAACAATAAAGAAACCCCTTGTTTCTTTCTTGAAATCCTCGCTCTCTCTTACTCGACTCCAACCTAGCTAACCTCTTTCTCCTAACATTTAGTTGATCTCTTCATCTAACCTAGCTAACCTCTGAATTATACAAAAAGACTATATTTATACAAAAGTGGATTCATCAACCAATTCTGGTTCAAATCCAGAAATCTCTCACTCTCTCCTAGATAATCTCTTCAACTCCACTCTTTTCTAAACAAATGCTAAATCAAGCTTTCAAATCCCTCATATCCTATTCAAACCAAATAAATCTAACTATTTGGCCTGATCTCCACATAGGGAGGATTGCTCAACCACTATACCCTTTTTCTCATATTTTACAATAAATAAACACTCTCATACATTTAAATAAATAAAATTAACTAAAATATTGTCTTCCAACACTTTGTTAGTCACAACATGTGATCATGCCATCACATTGCTGACTAGGTCTAAATGCTCCTTCATCAGACTCCCAAAGTTGAAATTTTTCATGGCCTCCTAGTCATGTGTCTCTTCTGCTAATCATCCATTATCCCAAACTTTACTTTGTAACTGGTCATCACTTTCATCATACTGCTGATTCAATTCTTCTACCACTATCACTTCTGTTCCTCTAGGTTTCCAAATCTTATTTTGTTGTTGTCCTTTTTCCTTGCTGATACAAATTCCTTTTGTTAGTTTCTCTTCCTTGTTTTCCCTCTTTTTAACTATCTTCATCTTCCACAATTCCTCAACTTCTTCTTTACAACTTGTTCTCAACTAAACTCCACTGACATCTACCTGCTATACATTCTCCCTTACCATATAAAATATAAAATTTCTGTCCAATTCTTCTTCAAGTTCATCTAACAATATTCCTAGAAAAATACAAATTCCTTCATATTCAATAAGCATGTCAATTACATATGACTTCTCCTTCCTGTATAAGACAGTATTTCCATCACAATTATCAAATTCAAAATAACTATAGTTTTCAATCTTCATAGATAATTTTTCCATCAAATCTTTATACTGTCCTTCTGTAAAAGTTACGAAATTGTCATCAATTATCATTCCAATACTTTCCTCCACATTACACAGTGTTCCTTGTTCTAACACAAGACTATCATTCAACAATTCAATAGCTATAAATTCTTGGAGCATATCATTGTGAAGTATCCTTTCATCCTCTATACTTATACCATTGCAACAAAATGATGTTGTTTTATCTTTTCCTACAATAGAAACAGAATTTTGGTTTTCTAAAGCTTCTTCATGGTTTACAGATTCATAAGAATAATCCACTTTAAAATCACAGAATTCCTGAACTTCTGTATCTGTCAACATCATCAATATTCCTTCACAATTTCCATAATACTTTCATTTTGATTCTCTACTGAAGATATTTCATTCTGGTTATCATCACAAACTTTCATTTTCTTATCTTCAGCTTCTTTAATCATGAAAATCTCCCTGTCAATACCATCATTCTCAAAATTAGTAAATACATGCTCAAAATATCTTTCTGCTTCAACCATTTCTTCCATTAATCTCACTTCTTCATCAACATGCATAAGCACATTGTCAAATTGTTGTTCATTATCTATCAAACCTGAAAACATACACAACAATGTCAATTTCAAAATTACAAGGCTCTTCATTTGAAGCCTCAATGATTGGATCCTCATGCTTCTCTGAACTATTCTGATAGTTCACTAAGTTATTGAGAAATTCTTCCTCAACATCTCTGATTTCTTCCTCATCAAAGAAAGCTTCTGGGACTGCAGCTTCTTGACTATACTTGGCAATTTCATCATAGGTTGGTAGAATACCTTTTTGTTCTACACAATTTTTCCCAACACTCAATTTATCCAAATAAGACAACAATGTCTCCTCCCCTTCTATGATAAGACTTTGATCTTTCAAAGATTTCCTTGACTTAACTTCTTCAACTAAGTTCTTTGTGCCAGCTTTCCTTTTCTTCACTTCACAAATCTGCAATGCATTTGTTTCCTTTCCTGTTTCCATTTCCCATTGATCATCTATCCATGCTAAAATTCCTTCAAATGTGATCCAATATGCTTTTACTAAGAAAAGGCACAATCATTCATCCATACCTTTTAATTTACTTCACTAATTGAAGTCTTGAAAGTCTTTATGTATCTCCTTTTGTGTTTGTCTTGCCTTTGCCTCTTTCAGCTTTTCATACACACGTTCAAATTCATTAGGTTGCATACCTGCAATTTTACATTCACAAAAATAATTAGTCCCAAAAATATGAGATCGTCTTGTCTGTGAGGATGCTACCAACACATTCCTCTCATTTTGATTTGCATAGATCAATTCTTCGTCACTGTCACCACTGTCTCCTTCCCCAAGGAGAGATCCTTTCTATGGTTCACAGATGTATTCTACTCCTTCATCCTCAACTGTTTGGAGTATTAATTTCTCAGCAAACAATTCTCTGATGGGCCATTTAACTCTTTTTCCCACATAAAATCCTTGTTTCCATTTTTCTCTAATTCCTTTCAATACCAGCTTCTTCAAACGACTAAGTTCTATCTTCATCTCAACCATTCTATGTTCCTTTCTTCTTTATTCATTCCTTTGAGTCCAACTGCTTTAGCACTCTTTTTCCTCTACTTCTGACTTTACTCTATACCCCTATCATAACTACCAATAGTCAGTTTCATTTCTTCCTTTAGTGAACCTTCCTTGTTCACTAATGAGCTACAACCAGCCTTTTTCATCGGTAACAAGTCTCCTTCATGCCTCATCAAACTTTCCTGAGTTTAGCGTTTTTGCATCTACTGGTTCTTTCCTCGAACCTTTCACTGACTAACAATTCTACCCAACACTCCTCTTGCTGGAATTGTTATCTTCTACCCACAATCACAATTGTGGAGCTGCCTCAACAACTTCTACCCAACCACAGTTGGAAGTTGTTCTCAACTTCTCTTGCACATTCCTTACTCTAGGCTCTGCATCTTCAATTGCTCACTTCCTTCTTTCATTCAATAATCATTTAATGTTGGGTATTGTCACCTTTACCCATCTGAGAGTTCTTCTTGCTCTATCTTCTTTAACATAGCTCATATGCTATGATGTTGGTACAACTCATTCTACCTTCCAGCAATTCCACCGCTTCTATTGACCCACACAATCTTGTCTCAAGATACATCAAAGTACCTTTCAAACCTGCAATATTTCCTTCAAAGATGTCTTAAAACTAATTCCCATTCCATCAGTTAAATCTTTTCTAATAGATTCATCTATTCACTATTTCATATAGAATTTACATTCAAAAGCCTTCATACAGTCAACAACTATTTCCCATTTTACTTTCCATAATGGACTCTTTAGCTTTCAAGATCAATTAAGATTAGATCTGAATTTCAATTATATTTACCAATTCATGACAAACACTATCAATTCCTTCTGATAACCTATTTGTAAGCAAATCCTATCTTGCTTCTACAAATTTCAAAATTCATTCCTTGTAGTGGTTCTTCTTTCAGTCCTAGTAAACCCAATCTCTATTCTTTCAATCATCAATATCATTGCCTTCAAAAATACTTTAAGCAATCCTCAATCATTCTCAGTTTTCAAAAAATTATTCAAATCATTTAAATGACTTCAGTGCCATAGCAAACCAGTGCCATAGCAAACCACTCTTCTATTTAACTTTAATTTCAAAACCTTTCACTTCAATTTACCTTTTAAATCAAACCAATCATTCAATGAACTTACATGGAATTTTCATTTTCCTGAAAGGAAAGCACCTTCTCCTTTGAAATTTCAATCCCTTTTTGTTCCTCAGTCATTCAAAACAAATCTCTACAAAATCATCAAAATAAACATTCTTACTAGACCTTCATCAGAAAATTCATTGTTTCCCGATTTTGATCTCAGTGTCCTTTGTAGTCTAATCGCCATTTGCATCAAATTATCTTCAATGCAAATTATACATATGTTGATATTACAATTCAATTTCCAAACCATTATCTACAGAGCATTGAGCTAGCTCTGATACCAAAAATGACGTAGCCAAACTGCATCTTTTCAAATGTCCATGTGTGGCCTGTGAGTTAGGCCCACATTTGCATCGGAAGCACTATTATAAGTGTAATTCACATAACATTGTAACCAATCAAAAACTCGGAATATAAAGGAATACATGGAAAACCTGCTCCGAATTCATAAGCCGGACTTCAAAAATAGACCTGCATTCATAAATTTCATTGGGTCTACTCCTTCATATGTCTTTTTCTTCTAAAACTCTGGGACGGAAGTACACTAAAACACATGAGAAATATAACCAAAAGCTTAAGGCCGGATCTCAAATGGAATTACACCCCAATCTATAAACTTTTGGGTTTGTGTATTACAAACCCTTTCCGCAACGCTACTCCTCTGATCTTCGATCTCCAATCGATGATTCATCGCTATTCTCATATTGGCCCATTGCATATCAGCCTTCCACCACACCATCCATCATCACTTAACCTTTCCAAAGTGCGATTAGTGATTAAATATCCACTATTGATCCTTTCCCCAATCCAATGGTTTACACTTCACCCGATCTGACCAAACAATTCACTTGATCTCGACCATTCAATCAACCCCGCTTGATCTAACGGTTGACATCAATATCAGGTGGATAACTTGCACGATGGTTAACCGCTCGATAAAGCAGTTTTTCCTCTCTCCTCCACTACTACGTGTCAATTGATGAACGGTATCGGATTACCAACCTTAAATACCACTTACAATTTTTTGGTCACCCGATATTCTGCTTACCGTGTATGGAAACCGCCTTCCGCCAATTAACGCATGCACTCCTTCTTTAAGTGATTTAATCTGATCCATTGATCCATGAGATCCAACGGATCCTGTGTAATGATCCTTATAGTATTTCTTCTGTCTCTTCACTTGATCTCGTTTCTTTTGTGATGAACTTTGCACTTTAACACGGTTCCTCTGTGGTACTTTGTTTTCACAACCACAACTCCATATATAACAATCTATGATATCTTTGGATCAAAGACTGGGATTAATACGGCTCAAACACTACTATTAACACTAAGGACCCCAGTTATGCTTTGAACACTGTGATTTATAACTTCAGGAATAAAAATAGAGAAGAATGCTTAATTTGATCCACAAGCAAATATACAGAGACAAGTGAAGGTTTTCAAGAGAAATAACACATTCATGCACATAGAATTATTTATTTAATACAATACAGTTACAAGCTCTCGCCCTCTGGCTCGATTACAACAATAAAGAAACCCCCTATTTCTTTCTTGAAATCCTCTCTCTCTCTCTTACTCGACTCCAACCTGGCTAACCTCCTTCTCCTAACCTTTAGCTGATCTCTTCAGCTAACCTAGCTAACCTTTGAATTATACAAAAAGACTATATTTATACAAAATTGGATTCATGAACCAATTCTGGTTTAGATCCAGAAATCTCTCACTCTTTCCTAGAGAATCTCTTCAACTCCACTCTTTTCTAAACAAATGCTAAATCAAGCTTTCAAATCCCTCATATCCTATTCAAACCAAATAAATCTAATGATTTGGCCTAACCTCCACACAAGGAGGATTGCTCAACCACTATACCCTTTTTCTCATATTTGACAATAAATAAACACTCTCATACATTTAAATAAATAAAATTAACTAAACTATTGTCTTCCAACCCTTTGTTCGTCACAACATGTGATCATGCCATCACATTGCTGACTAGGTCTAAATGCTCCTGCATCAATTTGACTTATGCTTGGAGGATATCCTAGTCAAGGGTCTAGGGTTTGGCAATTGTTCAAATAAGAATCTTCAATAAGAGAAAACATACAAAGGTTTTCCCTCTCAAGAGCGGAGAGGGTTTGTCCCTATCAGAGAGCCAAATTTTGTGTTCTTGTTATTTTGTTTTGGTAGCAGTTTGATGAAGCACACACATATGAACTAATACAAACAAGAAGAAGTACAAAAAATACCTCACAAATTGTTATCAAGTCTTGGAGAATCACCACAACACCACTTTTCCCTAGATTCTCTAACATCACCTCGAATTTGTCCTCACTTTCTTGGCCAAGGTTTTTAGCTCAAACTGAGATAGTAGAGCAAGATTTTCCCAACTTGAACTGTCAACAAATTTCCTCTTAGTTTGAACACCAATTCTTTGGTGTCCAAGAATTTGACTATCAGGGTGTTCTTTATGTACATACCTGGAAGGTGTTTTGGGCCTTAGAGTTGTCCTCGTTTCCATGTCTTCATTATCTAAATTTGTTTCACCTTGATCTGAGGGCTTGATGTCTGAACTCTCTTCTCCATTTGAGTTCATGTTTATTTTGGAGGACTTAGGTTGTGAAGTTATTTCATCTACAAGTAAATTGATGAAATCCTCAACCCTCTTTTTTTGTTTGTTGTAGCACTTGTATCCTTTACTTCGGGTAGAGTACCCGAGTAATATACCTTCATTAGCGTGTGAATCAAACTTTCCAGGATTTTTTTCATTCATTTTCATAAAACATTTTCTCACAAACACTTTGTTGTGTTTAAATAATGCAGATCTCCCCTTCCACAACTCATAGGGAGTTTTATCACTATTAAGCCTGAGTTGTGTTTTGTTTGATAGGTACATTGTTGCTTATGTTGCTTCTCCCTAGAAGATGTGTAGTAAATATTCTTCATCAATCATAACTCTACCCATTTCCTGGATTATCCTGTTCTTTCTCTCAACTACTCCATTTTGTTATGGAGTTCTAGCCACAGAATACTAACTCCTTATGCCATGCTCTTCACATAATTCTTCAGATTATCTTGAAGTGTATTATCATCCTCTGTCTAATTTTAAGCATTTGACCTTGAGATCTTTCTCATTTTCTATTTGAGCTTTAAATTTTTTAAAGTGTCGAAATGCTTCTAATTTTTCCTTTAAGAGAATGATCCAATTGGCCCTAGTAAAATCACCAATAAGTGGCATAAAATACCAGTCTCCTTTTGGTATTTTTTCTCTTATTAGGCTGCAAATATCTATGTGAATTATCTCCACTGGTATAGATGAAGAGAACTCTTTTGTCTTGAAATGACTCCTAGTTTTCTTACCAAATTGATATGACCTGTACATTGAATTATCAGGCCTTGATAGTCTTGGTAAACCTCTTATAGCTCCTAGTCTATTAACTATTATCAAACTGTCAAAATTCATATGACCAAGTCTCTTGTGCCATAACTGGGCTTCACTCGACTTGCTCAAGTAGCAACTTACTCCAAATTCATCAAACACATATACACTATTTTGAGTTTTGACTTCTTTTCCCACCATATTTCCATTTTCTTCATTTTAGATATCATAGTCCTTGGATCGAAAAGTCACATTAAATCCATTATCACAGATTTTGACTTACACTAAGAAAATTATGTTTGATACCTCATACATACAACAAATTTTGGGCTTTAGTATTTTCATCAAGATTGATTACGCCCTTACCCTTAATTCTTGTTGGGGCATTGTTGTCGAAAGTGACATTGTTCCCTCTATGCTTTTCTTTTAGAAACAAAAAAAATCTCTTATCTCTGTCATATGCTTGAAGAAACCACTATCCATATACCATTTGTTTTCTTGATTATGTGTTGATAGAGAAAGTCCACATTCCATGCTCTTTCCGATTTTTGTTTCCAATCCTCCCTTATCTTTTCGAGAAGTTGATTGTCAAGTGTTTTGAGGCTTAGGTGGATACTCAAACCTGCTTCTGGATACTCAAAGTTGCTTACGTGCCTATGTTGTTTGGCTGATTCATTCTATGTTGGTGTGATTCCTTGGGATTTTGGGAGTTATTATTCTAGTGATGGGTTCCTCTCTAGCATGCTCCCTTTTTGTCTTAATTTATTCTTTCTTGATACACATTAGCATAGTTCTGAGGTTCCTCAAATCCTGTGGACCTCAAGTTCATCTTTCTCATAGTATTATCTTGTGGTATGGAGTATTCCAAACCTATTTTATTTCCTAAAGACCTTTGATTGATGAGAAATATCTCTTATTCCTTCTGTGAATTTTTCATTTATGTCATTCTCAGTCTTGATTTTATCAAGATTCATTATCAGAGGGATGACCCGTGCCTCGAGACTCTGATAGTTATCTTCACATTCATGGAGCAAATCTTGAAGAAATTCTTCCTTTCATTTAGCTTCTTCTATTTTAAGTTTCAAAGACCGAATTTCAACTTTGCATGTTTTTGAGATTGTTTCCTTATTTACCCTGAACAACTCCTGTTTTAATTGCTTGTTCTCTTCTTCTAGTTTCACACATGTTCCTTGTTTTTCTTCTAGTAGAAGGGCTAATCTATCTTTGTTTTTAATGCCTTCTTAAATCATTTCTTTTTTGTAAACAAACTCCTCATTATCGAAGTTGTACATACCTTCTTCAGCATGTTGCAGTTGTTCTTTTAGTTGATTTTTCTTTTTGTTTGCCTTCTTTAACTCATCAAGAGAACTGATGAGTTCCCATTCAAAGTCAACTAATCCTTCTTCTTCTTCTTCCTTTTCAGAATCAATAATATTTTGTTTCTTGGAGTCAACTAGAAATTCCATAAGTACTTATCTGAATCATATTTTAAATATTTTTTGTTTTCTGAATATAGTGTTGAACTATCCTATTTGGAGTACAGCCCCTTTTTCTTATAAAACTTCTTCTTTTGATGTTTCTGAGATTTTTTTCTAAATTTCTAATAATCTTCCTTTTCAATCCTTTCTTTTTAAGGGCACCTTGATGAGAAATTTCCCTCTCTCCCACAATCAAAACATTTAAAGGGAAACTTCCATTTATATTTTCCTGAGCCATGCTTCAATCTATTGGAAAATTGAGCCAACTCCTGAATAGATTCACAGCTGGATAAATCTTGATGATCTTTGTGCTCCTTGGCCTTCTTGGATGCTTTTAACATTGCCTCCTTGGGTTTAGAATTCACTCTTCCTACTCTCATCTCATAAGCTTTGAGAGGACCAAGCAACTGATCCATCTTGAGATCCTATAAATTATTGATTTCTTCAATAGTTGAGACTTTGGCATTAAATCTCATGGGTAGGGATATTAAGACCTTTTGAACAATCATATCTTCCTTGACTTCGTCACCAAGTCCTCTAATAATATTGGCTACTTCATAAACTCTAAGGAAGTATTATGTTATGCTTTCTTCTTCACTCATTTTTAAACTTTCAAACCTCATTCTGAAAGTTTGAAGTTTGGCATGCTTGACTTTTTCATCTCCTTCATGACTCTTGTTGAGCTTCACACATACTTCCTTAGCAGACTTATAGTGCATAACCTTTACAAGTTCATATTGACTAAGGCCAAAGAGAATCAAATTTTTGGCTTTAGCATTATTTCCATACAATTTTTTTCCATTTTCATAAATGGGAGGGACATCAGGGACATCATAAGCTATTAGTATATAGCTCCAAACATCTACTCCTAGGGACATAAGATATGCTTCCATCCTAACTTTTCAAAAGGAATAGTTTGTCCCATCAAAGACTGGTATCTTGCCATCTTGACTCTCTTTCCGAGACATAATTCCTTATGGATCTACCTTCCAGTGGTTAGATTGTTCCTGAAGGAACTTGGCTGTGATACCAAATTTTGAAATAAGAAATTATTGGGGGGCGGTGTGAATTAGTAATAGTGAAGTTCTTTCAATTTTAAGTATAAATCTTTAACTCTTTTCACTATGTTCAATTAAATGTGATATATTTCATACACAATAGAGATGATCAGCAAATTCACATGTACATACAATCCATCACATGAGTAAAATACAAATGTTGACACAGGTATTTTTAAATGGAAACCCAAAGGGAAAAAACCACCAATTTTATTTGTTATTGTGATGTAAATTAAGAACCTACTTAATTACATCAATTTTTTTTTGAGCACCCACTCACAGGAGAAACTCACCCCCTTAAGATAGAAAGAATATACTTTCCAATAAGAACCAACCTCTTATGAATGAAGCCACCACCTATTCTAGTCACTGTTCTACCATTCATACAATTTTCAAACAGAAAACAAATGAAATTACATATATAGAGAAATACCAATATGGTTCGCTACAATATCATACTTCTTCTCTTGGTCCACTATTGTTCCACTGGCTCTCTCAACCTCACACAACAGCACCCTATCCTCTGCTCTCTTTGTAGCACTTTAGTTTAGTTCAACAACTTGGTCCAATTTCACATCTCTCACACACACTTCTCTACTCCCTTCAACACATACAACATTATTGTGTTCCCCACTTTTCTCAATGGAAATCACTGGTTTTGCTCCTCTGCTTCCTGTTTCCACACTACTTGAGTGTACCTATGTATGACATCTCCATATTGCTATTGCATATGTTGATTTTAGTTCTTCCGCTACATTAAACATGAGTATGGGCTTCCAGTGCTTCACCAACTCTTTGTGTGATCCTCATGCTGAGAATTTAATCTTAGTCCCTTACACACTCTAGCAAGGCTCCCCATGCTTGTTCAATTTATAACTGAGCCTAGAATGTACTCCAGCATGGCTTTTTTCTTCCTTTAATTCATTGAAGAGTGCAAACAAGATCAGAGATGCCTTACTTTTTCTTGAGAGATCCTCCATTATCTACTCCTAAATGTCATGGTCCTCATTGCCTTGACCCATCGATATTTGATAGTGGCCATTAATCACACAAATTCGATTTCTTTAGCCCCTTAGTTCTTATCCCCCTTATCATTTTATTTCTCATATGACCGCTACTTGATACTGTCGGCTTAGTGCTTAGGTGCTAGGGCCTTTATTCTCCTATCGAGGGACTATCTCCCTATGTATAACTCTCACACTTGGTTCTTTTTTGTTTCCTTGACCAAGCACCAACACATCAGATCTCCTTGTTTCGTAACTTCTATCCAAATTAAAATTATGGAGGAGTTCTGTAATTCTAACCTATAAAATACTTCCCACGTGGCATCACATAGCACTTAAGTGCTTAGGCCTTCTCTACGCCCTTATTCCTTTGGATCTCCCACAACCATGTGCCAGTTGCATTAGATCCCCTTTCATCGGATCATAAATTTTCTACAAAACAATTAGACAAGAGTTACGAAAACTCCAACCTCTAATATGCTGAACTTTAGGATGATGTAATGATTTCATCATCACTCCATGTGGTTCCTCCTTAGTGGTGACACATGTCACCCGAATTTTCCCCAGTAAGCTACTGAAAATGTCAAATCAAACTACCACATGTCCACTACACAACCATTTTATGTTGACGTCATCTTCCATGTCAGCTCCTTAGGGCCAATCACTTGCTTCCATGTGTCCAATTAAAGGAGAGAGAAAGGGTCCACCGGTTCTTGGTTTTTCAATGATCTACTTTGTATTTCTTCTCCTTCCCAAATGTCTAAAATTTCAAAGAATTGCAATTTATAAAGACTTATGAGGTTCCAAGGTTCCGATGGCCTCAACCTTATGAGGTTCTAGCCTTCTCTAACCTCCGATGTTTTGATGGCCTCTAGCTTTTGATATTCTGGTATGCCCTCTTCTCTGAGGTTCTAATATGCCCTCCACTCTGAGGTTCTAATGTCATGTTTTGATGTGCTCTGACCTCTGATGTTTCGATGACCTCCAGCTTTCGATATTCCAATATGACCTCTTCTCCAAGGTTCTGATATCGAGTCCCAATGTGCTCTGACCTCCGATAACAAATAGGAATTTTTTCTCAAAAGAAATATAATGGACTCTGACCTCTGATATTATATCCTCTCGAGGCCTCGATATTCTAGCTTTCTTCGATATTACGACCTTCTTAGGACTAACTTCGACAGTCAATAATTGTTTGATCCACGAGGCCATTTGTGGACTTCAACACACCATTGGAAATCTCTTTCAGAGAACTTTCCAGTGGAGAGGGTCTGATGTACGCTTTGATTCCATATGCTACTTAGAAATGGTTGCAAACTCTTTGCCTCAATGCTAGTTCTGTTAACATCAATTCCAACATACCAAATGCCACAAGCCATCTAGATAATGCCAATTATCCAACAATCTCCCACTTTAGCATTGATGGAAACAACATAAGCTCTCCCTGAAACTAGGCATGGTCCTCTTCATTGTTTTTCTTCTCCGTTGCACAAGTCATCTTCTCCCCCTTTGGCATCAATGGCAAAGGATTCTCTTGAATACTCCCCCTAAACCATTGCAACATATGCTTCAATTAATCCCACATGTTGAGTAGTTTCCAATACATGCTATAGTTGTGTCATTTGGGAGGAGAAGTCACAACTCCTCTCTATTTCCTGAGATATTCAAAGGTTTCTTGTGCCAGTAGCTTAGTAAATATATATGCAAGTTGGTCTTTAGTGGCCACATATTCAAGCCGAAACACAATGGTGCAACTTTCTCTCTTAAGAAATGGAACTTTGTAGGAATGTGCTTGGTCTTTGAGTGCATGATAGGATTCTTAGAGATATTGATAGCACTATTATTAC
This sequence comes from Pinus taeda, assembly GCA_000404065.3. NCBI lineage: Eukaryota > Viridiplantae > Streptophyta > Pinopsida > Pinales > Pinaceae > Pinus > Pinus taeda. The sequence continues at coordinate 37,573 of APFE030779569.1, read as the reverse complement.
CAAATATGATTGGAATAGGATCAATCAACTTTACCTTAATTTCCTTCAAGGCCTTCCTCATCCACATAATTTGCGAGCAACAAGTGACAGCTGCAATGAAATTTGATTCAACAATTGATAAAGAACTAGATGCATGATTTCTACTGACCCATGACTAAGCAGTTTCCCAAGAAGAATGTTGCACCTAAGGTGCTCTTCCTATCATTAATACTACCTGCAAAATCAGAATTAGTGTATGCCTTCAACTTAAACTCTCTAATTTTACAATACCACAATCCATAATCCATTATCCCTTGAAGATATTTGAAAATCCTTTTGACAGTGATGAAAATACTTTCATGAGGGAAAGCTTGAAATCTGGCCATAAGACTCACTGCTTGCATGATGTCTGGTTGCGAAGTTGTGAGGTACGACAAGATTCCTGTCATGGATTTGTATTCAGTCTAATTTACTAATAATGTCTCATTGTTAGGAATTTTATATGCCATTGGATTCCATAAATTAAACTGTCAACTGTTTGTAAACTTTGAGTTGCAATGCATTCCAGTTCAGATTCAAACTTACCCTGTATAGTTCTAGTACGAAATTAAGTACGAAATGCTCAACTCTATATCTAATAATCACACCCATAATTTTTGAAGCGAATAATCCTATTTCATTGTAATCTAAATTACCTTTAACGAGATCTATTTTCTTTTCAAAACTCAAATCATTGTTTCGTTAATTTAATGTTGTTAAATTGCAAACAGAAATTATCGACCAGAGTTGGTAAACTTATGAAGTGCAAGTGCACTATATATGGTAGAACCCTTTTTTAATTTTTAGGATGATGGTTATATTTGTTTTGGGGATTTTTGTTGTTATCTAGGTTCCTATTGTAAGCATTAGATTAGAGTTAGATTTCTACAAATTAATGAGCGGAAGTGGAGCTATTGTTAGACTAATCTACTATATCATATCTATATTAAGTATCATTCTTATAACTAGTTTTCAATAAATTATGTTGGAACATAAGAGATCTATGAATCAGTCTTTTCCAAAACATCTTATGTTAACCATTATAAAATTATGAACCTAATCTAAACATCTCGTTGCAATGAAACAAATTATTGAGATTCAAATGATTCTAAGAGCAAGAAAACAATCTTTTAAAAGCTAACTGTAGAGTATATACAAGTTTTGATTCTAAAAGCATGAAAACAGTCTTTATTTAGCTTACTATAATTAAGCAAGAAACATTAAAGAAATTAAACCAGTAAACAACTACAAAGGAATTCAAATGCAAACAAAATAATGAGAATTAATTGAGTTATAACGAAATGATAAAATAGTGAATTAAGGAAACTAAGTTAGAACAAAATGACAATGTGATAACAGAAAGTGATAAAATAAAATAAAATTTACCTCGATTGTCTGTGGGGGGCCTCCACATACAGTAGGTGTAAATCGCGTTCAAATACGCATCGAATAACATAAATGTAACTTCAATTAAATATGAGAATAAAGGGGTTGTTTCACACAATTTCTTCAGAGATTAACTATTACGTCCTGTCATCATTTACAGAGGATACATATTTATAAAAATATGTGCTCAATAGTTTGAGACTTCTATTTCTATATGTGTTTTAATAAATATTTATTCAAATTCGAAAATTGAATAGTAAAAGTGTTATCTCGATGATTTTCTATTTGGAAAGAAAATCGGAGAAACATGATGCATTCAAACTTTTGTTGCTACATGTTTGACCCGTGTCTTTGACTACGCCATTGTGTGATTCCTTCAGTGAATTGGCTCGAGCGAATAGGAGGCGATCCATGAGGGGATCGATCGCTAATCGCCCATGTGTTTCCTTGCTTCGTTGGTGCACCAAAACCCCACAAACCATGGAGATAGCTGCAGATTTCTAAAATAGTTGCAGAATCATGTTAATTTTGTAGCTAATGCAATATTTAACATAATAATAAGGAACATTAATGAATATGAAAAATAAGACATATAAGTGTTTTTACCTTATCAAAATCTATGATTTTACTGCTTTTATTGAGTTGATAGCGATGATGAAAAGAGGAAAATGGATGAAAAAGTGTGTCAAAACAAAATAGGTATGGAACTTTACATTCCCCCATACTGAAGATTTTGTATGTCCTCATACAAAAAACAAAATTGATATTTGTTTAACTACTGCATTTCCTTGGACACTTTTGCTGGTACATCTAACTTCATCCTTTTCACTTTTTTACTAGTCACTGTCGTCCTTAGTTTTCTCATGAGGATCTTGTATTTTAAGTTTATAACATGTCTCTATAAAGCCCTGTTTTTCTTCCTCATTTTCTTGTTATTCTTAAACCATAGACTTAGATGTAAAAGGAGGTTGCCACTCTTAGATATTTGGATTTCATTTTGTTCTTTCAAGGCTTGCTTTTCATTTTTAATGTACCTATTTAATGTCTCCATTTCGTTAAACAAGAGGTTCTTGTGGTTCGTTAAACTGGACTTCTTCTTTCTCTTAAATTGGAATTGATGTTCTTGTTGCATCCCTTTTCTCTAGGGATTCGATATAATCATAAATCTCTCTATGCACAGGATCAATTTTTGGCATTCTTCAACCTAGAATCTGAGGAGGTGAGGTGAAAGTTGGTGATGAAACTCTTGGAGATGTTCTCGGAGAAATTCCTAAATCTTCTTCTGTCTCTGATGTTTCTTCTGTTTCTAAATCAATATGCTCTATTCCTTTTTAGGGTAATTTTTTTGTTGAGTTGAGTCTAGTACTGCTTCTTAGACTTGTGATAGGGGTCTTTTGAGTTTTCTTCCTTTCTATTTTAGGCTTCTCTATTTGAGGTGAAATCTTTATCTCTTTGTTGGGTTTCTTTCTTCTAACATCTCTTTTGTTTATTTTCTCAAAAATGTCTGCGAGAGGTATGTCATCCTCTGACAGTTCCTGTGACTGTTGTGGTTCTTATTCCAGTGTTCCATCAATTTTTCTTTTCCTCCCTCTCTTAGTTCTACTTCTATTTGGCTACTCATTTATATCCTCCTCAAAGTGATTTCTTACTAGAAAGTCTTCCCAATTATCACCTATGTTTTGGAGATGAAATTCAACAAGTATTTTGACAAAACCATGATGATACATTCTATTATCTATGACTGAATTCTCCTTTGAACATTTTGTGACATATTTCTTAGACTATTCAGCAAGAAATATGGAAGGTTTATCTCATTTTCTTCAAGAAAACCCATTAACAATTGAATATGATAGAAAAATATGCATCCAAAGCTTCCTTCATAGGTAACAAGTTTTTGTATTATTAAAAGCAAATTCCTCCACTTACTTTTCAATGTCATGATTGGGATGCCCTTCTTGAAAATGGTGGTTTCCATGCTCGGTTTCTTTAGGAAACCCTTCCAATATTCCCTTTCAATACCTCTATTTTTTAACCATTTTTCTCCAATCCATGGTAGTCTAGTAGATTCAGCTATAAATGACTATTTCACTGTGAATTTGATGTCTCCTATATCTACTTTGACTCCATCAAAAACCCCGGCAAAGGATTTGATCACTTCTTTGTGGAAGCCATCAAATTTCTCTATAAATTCTAGCCACTACACCCTCTGCAACAATTATTTTGTCTGTGGATACCCCTCCAAAAATTTCTTCCCTGTTGGCTCTTTGACATGACATTATTAACTCTTAGCAATAATGATTTTGATTTTCAGTAGTAGCATGTCTATATAATTCATATATGTAATGTTTTGATCCTTATTATTAAATTAAAGAGTTGCATGCCTTTGAATTATTTCATTTCTAACCTTTGGTTTCCCTTTTTATGTTGTTTTTGGGTACTTTGCAGTGGAGGGAGTCAATAATTCCTTCAATTGTATCATCAAAAGTTTCTGCCAAATTGGGTGCAGAAATTTGTCAGAGCTACAAAAAATCAGCAATTTTGTAGCCATTTATTTTTAAAAGAAAGGGATGCAAGAAAAATGGAATTCTAGAAAATGGGATACGAAGAAAATTTAAGATGCCAAGAATTCTTGGTTTTCATATTGAATTTTCTATATAAACATGCCAACAATTGTTGGTTTTCATGTTTATACATATTTTTTTTATAGATATTTTATATGAAAAAAAAAGTAAGATGGAGAAGAAGAAGAATTCTTCTTGACCAACTTCAAATCAGAGTTGTTCTGGAAAATCTTGACAAATTCCTCCTTTGTCATTGGCTTATGATAGATCCTTAGTCAATGTCCATTCACTAAGAGAGGAGCTTTTTCTTCATCAATAGTCCTAATTCTGACTACTCCATTATAAAAAAAAAAAAAAAAATCAATCTCATAAGGCCCAAGCCAATGAGTTTGAAACTTTCCTTGAAAGTTTTTGAACTTTGAATCAAAAAGTAATGCCCAGTCCCCTGGCTGAAATTTTCTTTCTTTAATGTATTTATCATGCCATATGGATCTTTGTTGTTAGACTAAACTAGTCTTCTGGATAGCATATTGCCTTATATCGTCAAGCTCATTGAGTTGTCCCATTCTTTGCTTTTGTGCTTCTGATAAGTCAAGTCCCAACTTGACTATTGTCTTATAGGTCTAAATCTAGAACTCAATTGGAAATATGACTTTCTTCCTATTGTGTCTCCCAGAGATAGTCTTGGATTGTTTACAAGACCAGTGCATGGGCACATCTAAATTCTATGTATCTCATATGATCCTCAAGAAACCGAAGGCATCATATGCATCTTCTACACATAGTAATTACAAATATACAAATATATACTTAACAACATGGGTTGGTTCCTTCTTCCAAGGATATAATGCATGTATTTCTAGTAATATCCTTCCACATATAAAACTCACAAGAATAAGGCAAAAACAAGTGGAGGTCGAGTAATCAAGGACTTACAGTTTAATCAAATTTTGCAGAATACAGAAAGAAGAGAAAGAGAATAATAACTCATCACATAGAGTTTGAAACATCAAGAGTTATATACTTATCTGAGCTAAAGATATATAGGTGGAGGTAAGAAGAGTGACTGTTATGATTTTAGGAAGCACATGCTTAAAGATATACTCTCATACTTGCATACATGCATATGTATTAACTACTTAAAACCAATGAATCTGTAAGAATATAAGAGATATTTCTGGCAGCCACAATTGCTTGAAATTAGAGAGGAAGTGATGAGCCCCAGAAATGGGTAACTATATGGGCTCATTCTGCCTCTTTTCAACTTAATCCACCACTCTCATTAGTTTGTTGCATTTTTTTGAATATATTTATGCTAATAGAGTGAATTGAGTTAGTCACTTTGCCATGTAGTCTAATGAGTGTTTTATGCATATTTTTTGGACAATTTTGGACAAAGACAAGGAATTTATGAGAAAATGGTAGCCAAAACTCGAGGAAAATAGGGAATAGGACTTGTAGGGGGGGGTGTCTCCTTCATTAATGACCCCCTTCCTTGAATCCTCCATCAGTAACTCGGAGCACAAAGGCCCACATTGATGATTCCAAGGGGTAGCCGAGCAAGTCAAGTAGGATTGTTGTTTATCGTCAGTTCTAGGAAGCTGAGTTCCTTGATTTTAGGAGGACTATTGGAAGTCCCCATTTGTATAAATAAGAAGGCTTCGAGCCTCAGTAGGGTAGCCAATTATTAGTATATTTATGCACTTTTGTGCGACATAGTGTTCAGCTCATTTTCGAGTTTCTTTTTTAGAATAGTTTATGTGATGTAACTGCTATTTTTTATAAATAAAGATGAAATAGTTTTTGAGCCAGCACTGATCTCTTTCAGAGGGTTGAATCTCTTAGGTTAGGGCGCAACCCAAGTTTCCCAACACCTCCTTTGTGTACTTATATGTTTTTGCTTCCATTTATGAGTTAATTTCTATTGCATAGATTCATTTTGCCTTGATAGATTAGTTTGCTTTTGATGGTTAGTATAGTTGTTTTGTTTATGCTGCTCAAGTAGATTGCTGCAGTGACAGAAAAAGATTGAAAAAGGCCAACAACAAGCCCTGATATCCTTTCTCCCTTTCTAGGACTATGATTTGAGGTCGAGACACTACTGCTGCCACCAAAAACACAATTTTTGCTCTTCCATGCAACTGCTAGTGTGATAACTTGATTTGGAAAAGTTGATATTAGTTCAGATTCACTTGCTTAGATCATTTCCTATTATTTTACCATAGTTCTCTCTCATTCTCTTCTGTTCATAAGGTATTGTTCAACATTTTTTGATTGTAGGTTAGAAATTAGGTCAAGCTAGACAAAATTATTTTTTTAGTTCTTTCGTTGATCAGTTTTGATAAGTAAATGTGCAGATCTCTTGCAGGACATCTCAGCTCACCATCTCTCCATAAAACGGCCAGCACTAGCTCACTTCTCATATATTTCCCAACTCATTCACAGCATTTCGCCAATCTACCCTAATTTCTGTGTTTTTTCCATAAAGCTGCTTTCTTGCCATTTGAACAAATCCAACCATCACGTTCATCCGTGATCTTCCTTGACAAGTTCTAGACACCTCAACACCTTCATCTAGCCTTCAGTTCCCCTTTCCCATCATTTTTCCACCTTCAAAACTCCAAAAATAGCTTTCGACCTGCTCTTGTAGACCCTCTTGTACATCCTCCTGGAGATCCCCTAGAGCCTCCTGTAGAACTTCCTGTGAGTGATTTTTCAAAGTCTGATCACTATGGAGGTCTTTAGAAGGGTACTAGGGGCTTCTTAAGACCTCTCCACACCTTCTCAACCTCTACAAAAGCCAACTCCATCTTCCTTCGCCACCAAATCTCTGCACTGTCACAACCAGATAAATCAAAAGCATAATAATTGCACATAAAAACACTCAAAAGTACAAAAAGATGATTTCTTCTCATTTCTTTTCATTAGTAGCCTAAATAAATGCAATTTACCTTTTTAGTAGTCAATGGCACTCATTTCATTAGTTTCTATCTCTTTTCTTGCAAAAGTAGTGTTAGTAGGTAAACTAGGGTTTACTAAGGTTTATGTTTCATTTCGGTTTTCCTTCTCTTTCTGCAAGTAGAATAGCCCCTGTAGAGTTAGTTTCCTTTCATCATAGTTAAAATCTTCTTCTGAAAACTCATAGAAGTTGGCTTGAGCTCCTAGTGAACTTGCTCCAGCTGACCAAGTGACAGCCTGTAGTAAGAGCTAGTACTTGTGCATACAACACCGTCGCTTCCAATTTTGTTATAAACTACCGGGTTGATAAAAGTAAAGAAAGAAGCCACAGGAGTTGCGAAATTCTTGCTGCAATACTGGAGTCCACCATTATTTTTGGCGCCATTGCTAGGGAATCGTCAAAGTATTTTGTGATTACTGCTTTTCTTCTATTTTCTACTACAACATTCTGCTAAGTAGTTTATTTCAGCAAAAGTAAAGTAATTGTTTTATTTTAATTCTGCAATTTCAATTATGCAAAAGTAGATTAGGAATTTCTTGCTTTCATTTCAATTCTGCAATTTCCATTTCAGCCAAAGTAAATTAGTCATTTCCTGCTTTCATTTCAATTCTACAATTTCCATTTCAGCAAGAGTAGAATAGCCATTTCCTGCTTTCATTTCAATTCTGCAATTTTCATTTCAGCAAGCGTAGATTAGTCATTTCCTGCTTTCATTTCAAATTCCGCAATTTCCATTCCAACAAAGTAGATTAGTCATTTCCTGCTTTCATTTCAATTCAGCAATTTCCATTTCAACAAAGTAGATTAATCATTTCCTTGCTTTAATTTCAATTCTACAATTTCATTTCAGCAAGATTCATTTCAGTTAGTTGCAGTTTGTTGTTCAATCCATTTCAGTTTTGTAGGTACAAGCAAAAAAAAAAAAAAAGAGATTTCCTTTCATGCCTCGTAGGAACAAAGACAATTCAGGAAAATTCCTACCCAACACCCCCACCACATCACTAAGTCACCCTTCTCTCTTCTTTGGTGGCAGTGATACGGAAGATTATAAGTGAACCTCCAAAGATATACGAAGATCCTATAACAGAAGAAAAGCAAGAAACCATTCCTCCTGAGACTATGGCTGAAAACAGAAACGTTAGAGGAAATGGGGAAAGAATAGAGGGTGCCTTTCCTATCCGAGAGACCAATGGGGAAACAAAAATGAAAAACATAAGTACTTCAACTTTACCTCAATTCAATGGATTGACTACCGAAGATCCTGATACCTTCTTGTTTGAATTTGATTTTCTTTGTCAAACCTATGACTATGCAGAAGATGAGCAGAAGTTGAAACTGTTTCCTTCTACCCTCAAGGATGCAACATTGTTCTGGTTCATGGGGTTACCTAGAAATAGTATCACAACTTGGGCTTAGATACAGCAAGCCTTTAACAACAAATATCGGGACTACTATAGGTCAAAGGATACCAAGGAAGAAATCTTCTGAATGAACATGGAAAGTGATGAATCTTTAGAAGACTATTAAGAGAGGTTTCAACTCAGTTATAAAAGGGCCAAGTGCATACTTGACCCCGGATCTCTGAAGTTGGTCCTTCTCAGAAGAGTCCCTGAAGACCTTCTAGATACCCTCCATTTGCTGGCTGGGGGAGACATATACCAACTACTTTATGATAACATAAAGACTATGTTTAGAAACCATTCTAGGGTAGCCAGAAAGAGAGGTAGGGGAAGTCAACCTTTAGCCAGTACATCCTCATCTAGTTCATCCCTTAGAAGCGAACTTGAGAATCGGCTGGAAGATTTCAAGAGTGAGATGAGGCAGACTCTTGCCATGCAAATGGATACCTTGCATATCAAAAGGAAACAAGAGGAAGCCAAGAGGGCTTTGGCCATATTTTGTCCCAGGTGCACTAGAAAGCATCTTGGGAATGAATGTCCATTGCACTCTATAGAAGTGTGTTCAACCTATGAAGAAGACCATTCTACGAATTAGTAACCTTCCTTGCTTGGACTTAAAGCTGCATACCAAGGGGCTGAAGGAGCCATTGAACCACTCTATTTCATGAACCAAAGGAGGCCACATGGGCCTAGACCTTACTAGCAGGGAATGCAAGGGACACCCCAGACCTATTATAACCCCAATCAAGCCACTTCCATGCCTTCTTGGGGGCCCCCTCCTCATCCTTCCTGGTTCACACCTCCTCCTTGGTCATATCCATCTCAATACCATGCTCCACCAGTTGCTCATCCATTTCACTCTTATGCTCAGCCATAGCCTCAGTGGAATGCACCTCATCAGGGGTGGAGGCCCCAGTATAATTCTCCTCCAGCTCTTTTGCCTCCACCACCTGCTCAACCATAGCCATTACCTCCTGCTCCACCAAGGCAACCCCAAATATCTGCTCAACCGAACCCGAACCCTAATAACAGACAGGCCCAACAGGTATATAGTGGGGAAACATCATGCCCAACCTATGCTATGGATATTTAGGAGATTAACCTGCGATCTGGGAAGGTTCTCCCAGATAGCCAACCTCCTCCTAAGGAGGATGAGGAATAAAAACAGGAAGGTGAACCAAAAGCCATTCCACCCTTTCTTGAGAGACTAACTAAAACCACACAACCGACCCTAGAAGAAACTGGACTTCTGGGAGAATTGAAACAGTTATGTGTAAAAATACCACTTCTCCAAGCCATAAAAGATGTGCCTATATACAACAAGATGACCAAGGAGAAGTGCTTCAGGCACCCAGGCAGGGACAAAAGAGATGCTCCAACTATCAATGTCATAGGACAACTATCCGACCTGATGTTGGGGTAGGTAATCTGTCCGAAATATCTAGACCTTGGGAGTCCTGTAGTCGATGTCCAAATCAATGGCACCATAATCCCCCATACCCTGATTGATCTAGGGGCTGCCATTAATGTGATGACCAGGGACACTGTGCTCAAGCCCAACCTTCAGGGCTCCCTGAGAGAGACCAAAACAATACTGCAGTTAGCAGACTGCTCCATCGTGACCCCTAAGGGGATTGTGGAAGATGTAATGGTCTCTATTGATTCTTGGGAGTACCCTGCTAATTTCCTAGTTCTCCAACCAAAGGAAAAGCTCATTAGGTATCCTCTCATCCTGGGAAGACCTTTTTTGGCTATTGTAGATGCCTACATTAGTTGTCGAGCTGGGAACATGACAATCAAGAACAGGCATATGTCCAAACAGCTAGTCCTATATCCTCCTGCCCAACCTCTGTTAGAACATGATCTACCTCTCTGGTTGGAGGAGGAAGATGAGGATGAAGTCTATTCCACACCATTGTGTATAATAGAAGCTACCATGGGGGCCCACAAACCAAGGATGATCTTACTGAAAACTTGATTCAGAATCCACCCCCAGTGTGTTGCCATTAGAAGAGCTGGTGGAAGAAACCCAAGTCAATCCTTTAGCTGATCTCTGTGTGGCTGATCTGATCTCTCTCCAAGTTAAGAGTGTAGAATTCGGCCCAGAAAGAACCTTGAAGATCAACTCATCCCTATCCACCTCTCAAGAGAAAGAACTATATAGCTTATTGAAAAACCACTTGGATGCTTTTGCCTGGAGCTATAAGGAGATGAAGGGAGTCCACCCTTCAATCTATACTTATCACATTTACTTTAAAGAAGATTGTAAACTAGTCAGACAACCTCAAAGGAGGATGAATCCATCCCTTAAGGACATTGTCAAAGAAGAAATGCAAAAGTTGATGGATGCAGGGTTCATCTACCCCATCTCTGATAGCGAATGGTTCTCTCCTTTGGTGCTAGTTCCAAAGAAAAATGGGAAGTGGAGAATCTATTTCGATTATCGAGAACTAAACAAGGCCACCAAGAATTACCATTTTCCTTTGTCGTTCATAGATTAAGTGTTAGATGGCCTGGCAGGGAAGAAGTTATTCTCCTTCCTCGATGCATTTAGCAGGTACAACCAAATCCAAATCAACCCTAAAGACCAAGATAAGACCACTTTCACTTGTCCTTAGGGTACTTTTGCATACTGGGTCCTTCATTTTGGGTTGTGCAATGCTCCCACCACTTTCCAGAGAGCAGTACTGAGCATATTTGTTGAACTGGTTCCCGATTCAGTGGAAATCTATATGGATGACTTTACCCCTTATGGTTCTAAGTTCTAGGAAGCTTTGACTGACCTGGGAAAGTTTTAGCCAAGTGCATCGAAATGAACCTGTCCCTCAGTCCTGAAAAATGTGAATTCCTAATGACTGAAGGGACCATGCTAGGTCATACAATTTCTTAGCAAGGATTACAGGTGGATCCCAACAAGATTTCCATCATCCAAAGGGTCCCACCTCCTCAAAAGGTAAGAGATGTTCAGAGTTTCCTAGGCTTGGCAGGGTATTATATAAGATTCATTAAGGATTTTAGTAAGCTAGCCTCTCCATTGTTTGGTCTTTTGGGAAAAGATGTTGTTTTCATATGGACTAACAACTGTCAAGAGGCTCTGGATACCTTGAAAGGTAAACTGGTAACTGCCCCAATTTTGAGAGGTCCAAATTGGGCCCTACCTTTCCACATTCATAAAGATGCCTCGAACAAAGCGATAGGAGTAGCCTTGGGGAAAGTTGATGAGAAGCTGCCTTATGCCATATATTTTGTAAGTAAAAACTTGTCCAAGATAGAATTAAACTACACTGTAATAAAAAAGGAGCTCCTAGCTATAGTCCATTCCCTAAATAAGTTCAGACACTACATCACCAGCTATCAAACATTCGTACATACTAATCATGCTGCAATTAGGTATTTGATGAACAAACCAAATGTCAATGCTTGTATTATTAGATGGTTGCTTTTATTGCATCAATTTGATTTAACCATTGTTGATAAGCCAAGTAAGGAAAATGTTGTTGCTGATTTTCTGTCTAGATTAGATCTGCCTGCAGGTGAAGAAGGAATGGTGGATGATCAAATGCTATATGAACACCTATTTGTTATCTCAGTACTCTCTCCATGGTTTGTTGATATAGCAAATTACTTGGTTTCAGCATACTTTCCGCCACACCTGTCCTCAAAAGAGAAGAGCAAGATCGTGAGGAAAAGTTCCCCATTCACCTGGATTGGGGGCAATCTCTTCAAGCTTGGGCCAGATCAGATTTTGAGGTGATGTGTCAGGGAGGAGGAAGTTTTTGACATTCTCCTAACTTGTCATGATGGGCCCTGTGGGGGCCATTTTGCAGCAAAGAGGACTGCCTTCAAAATTCTGCAAGCAGGTTACTATTGGCCCAGTCTTCAACAAGATGTCAGAAGATATATCAGCCAGTGCGACCGATGTCAAAGGATGGGAAAACTTACCCCAAGGGATGAGAATCCCTTTCAACCTCAAGTGACTTTCGAGCCATTTAAGAAGTGAGGCATGGACTTTTTGGGTCCTATCAATGCTCCTTAAAAATATAAATCTTACATCAATGTGTACTGATTATCTAACAAAATGGTCAGAAACAAAGGCGATCAAGGCAAGCAACAGAAGAAAAAGTAACTAAGTTTTTGATAGAAAACATCTTCTACAAGTTTGGCTATCCAAGAGAATTAGTCACAGATCAAGGGAGTTAGTTTACCTCTAATTTGATTGAAGACCTACTCACACATCACAAAATTAAGCACAAAAATTACACCCCTTATCATCCACAAGCAAATGGACAGATGGAAGTCACTAACCGAGCTTTGAAAGGGATTTTGACCAAGGTAGTGAGCAGCAACAGAAAGGATTGGGCAGATCGATTGGTTAAGGCCACCTGGGCCTATAACGTTACCTGGAAAACCACCACAGGGTTCACACCCTGTGAGCTGGTCTATGGGAAGAAGGCTTTGCTATCAATAGAATTTGAATATAACACACTAAGGATGGCAGCTCAGCTAGACCTAGATCTCAGCCATGCACAAAAGGAAAGGTTACTTCAGCAAAATGGATTGGATGAACAGAGATTGCGGGCCCTTCTCCACTCAGAGGTAGTCCGACTTCAAAGGAAAATATGGCATGACAGACAGATCAAAGAAAAACAATTCCAGGAAGCAGATTGGGCACTGCTGTATGATTCAAAATATAAAGATTTCAAGGGCAAACTGAGGAAAAGATGGTTGGGACCATTACACAGTAGAAAAATGCAATGACAATGGTTCAGTTCTGATCTAGACCATCGATGAAGAAGCCATCCCCATGCTTTTCAATGGGCATAGGTTGAAGATCTATAGGAAGCCCCTCTCCAAGCAGGAATTCATTGAAAATATGAGTAAAACAGTGTTGGTAGTGGAGCAGGTCTCTGCCTCCACTCCACCCACACCCTAAACACACACACAAAAAAAAAAAGAGAATCAAAGATCCCTGGGTGAAAACCTCCTGGAGGTGCCCAAGGCAAGCAGTGAGGGTGAAAACCTCCTGGAGGCACCCCAACTATCTCATTAAAAAAAAAAGATGAAAAAAAAGAAAAACAGAGAAAAAACAGAAAAATTAACTTCATTTAAATGCATTGCAGATTGCAGGAGGGTCACAGAGGAAAAAAAGGACATGGCCAGACTTAATAAACCCCTGATAAATCATTCCTCCATTGCCATTGTCTTTTCTCAGGCCCTGGTCTCATTCGTTTTGCAAATTATGCATCCTACAAGAAGCTCTGTGCATTCTACATGAGGCTCCTGTAGAAGCCACTGAGAGCTCAAAATCAAGTTCAGAAAAGAATATGAGGACTAGAAATTTTTCCAGAAGACCTATGGACCTTCCTACCACCCTTCATCCTCCTAATCCTCCATTCCATCCCTACACCACTACATTTCCACTCGCTTATTTCTTCCCTGCACATAAAACACAGAAATTTTGTTTCTTTTGTTTTTTTTTTAAGAAAAAATGATGAATAAAAAAGCAACATTCTTCACTTATTTCTTACTTGATGCATTCCAGCTACTTTTCCTTTCCTTCAAAACCTTCCTTAGCTATCTCTTCAGTCCCTGCTCAAGCATCAGCCAGAAATTTTAGAGGGAGAAGCAGCTACAGGAAATCCTGCAGGATTCCTGTAACAACTGATGCCTTTAAGAAAACAAGCTCTAGAAGCAGGGTCAGTGCAACCACAGGTGTATACAACGTGCAAGAAGTTTTTCCTGATCAAAAATCATCAGTCAAGCCACCAGTTCAGAGGCCATGATCAGCAACAGTAGCAGCAATCAAAGAACAAAGCACCAAAGTCTAAGCATGCAGAGCACAATAGCGACTAATAGGTAAGTGGCTAAACCCGTTCCTCTGTTCCATGAATATGATTTAGAAACTACAAGAACCATTGAGATGGTCACAATTAAACGAAATCATTGGCCAGCTAACTCGCCACCCTTGTCCAGTTCAAACAAGCCTCGTCCAATTCAAATAGCATTCAAAAGGTGCAATCAGCACCTGTGGTCTGTCAACTCAAGAAGAAAAACTCAAAACAGGTAGTGGTGGTGGTGTATAATGGGAATGATGGAAGTGATTGCGGGCAGGTGACATGAAATATCATAATGACACTAGAGTAGGGACCAACATTCTGGATGGGGATAACATACCCTTCCTGCCACCTCACCTCGTCACCACGGAACACGCCATAAGCTTAAGTATGTTGTATTCGAAGCCTCCACCACCTTTTGTTTTCATTTGCATTAATGAGTTCTCAGCTGCAACTACTTACCTACCATCTTCAGAACCTCGAAACAATCACTCTCTGCCAGTTTTCAAAACCCTCCCGCTTATCAATTTATCGCACTCTACAAGAGTGAAAGCACAGTCTACAAGAACCTTTCTATAGGAAGGCCAATGAGCATCTCTAAAGAGGGGAAATTTGGGATTTTAAGCCAAATTCGAGCTCGAAATAAGGTAGGCTCAGAAAACCCACTATGCATGTTATATATCTGCAAAAGGTGGTGGGATGTGGAGTGAAGTATTGAGTTAAAAATAGAGGAAAAGTATAAACAAAAGTCTACCTGTGTTTTTTTGAAATATATACAGTCTCTCCATTTTACCCTTTGCGCTAAAAGTTTGTCTCTTTCTCCTCCATGGTATTCTCTTGTATGAAGAAGTGATGCAACCATAGGAAATTAAGCCTGTGAAGCACTAAATTTTCATTGGGTGGTCTGTCAAAGAAAAATATTGTCTTGCTCTCTGTGTTGTGTTTAAAAAAAAAAAACAGAGAGAAGAGGAGAAACATGACAGAACCATAGTTGAACCTAAAGTAGAGAGAAAACAACATCAAAAGCAAAGAAAAGGAAAAGGGAAAGAACTAAAAAGAAGAAGCCTAAGACAACTCAGAAAAAGACTACCACAGGAAAGGCAAAAACTCAGCAAGAAGAGGAGAAAACAACACCAGATACAGCAGAAACAAAATCAGAAATAGCCAACACAGGAAAAATTGAAAAGGATGAAGAAGAAAAATAGCAAGAAGAAGTGTCTCCTGATACACTAGCAAGAGAAGCAACAATTGTTCTTTCTGCACTTAGCACTCCAGCTAAGCAAAAATGGAAAAGAAAAAGACAGACATCTATGTATTTCAAAGCTTGTAGGAGCACCAAAATCAAGGTGGGCAAGCCCCAGCCACCTTCGAAAGAACCCATCATCATTGAGGATGCACCTACTGTAACAAAGGAGGAATCTCCCTCCAAAATCTCCATCACTTATGAGAGAGGAAGTCCTAAGACCTCCAGCTGAAAGGAAAGTATCAAATTAATGGACACTAAAGTAGTCCTATAGGAGGCACAAACCTCTCTATAGGAGACATTGGCAAAGCTCAAAGAAACTGAGAAACTGGAAAAGAAGGTAGAAGAACAGTCCCAAGAAGATAAGGCAAAAGAGATACCAAGGCCTAGACCTCAACGTAACTTAGGCTCCTACTACAACCTTCTAGAAGTTGGGAAGGTCATCCCACAAAAGTTTGCAGTGCCTCTTTTCTTCGAGTTGGAAAAGGAAAGAGTTAAGACCCACACCTGGATGCAGATTGCAAAATCCAAAAGGGTCAAAGACATAGGGCACATGGAAATCAAGTTGAGAGAGATGACCATAGAATTGAGCATGGTAAGGCATACAGAGAGCATCAGAAGAGCTCAATTGTAGGAAGAAAATGAATTTTTGAAAAGTAGCTACAAGAAAGGGAACCTCAAGGAGGAAACGAGTTGTCAATCTTGAAAGGAAAACAACAAAAAGAGGGATCCCAGGCAGATAGTGACGCAGCAAAGAGATAGCAACAAAAAGAGGAACCCCAGACAGGTAGTGGGACACTGATGAAACAACAACAAGAAAAACAATTTGAGGCAGAAACTGAAGTGCTGATTTTGAAAAGGTAGCTATAGGAGAAGGAAGCCTAGTTAGCCTGCATGGCCAGCTGGCCAATGGAGGCACTGCGGTGCAGCCAGCCAGTCAAATCATATGCATTGTACCTCAAAGATCAGTCGCTCCAATTCCAGATTAAGACACTGGCCTAGAGGGGCACAATACCATTTCAACATTATGGCCAATTTATGCATTTATGTGATCACAACTTAGCTGAGGATAAAGAAAAGCTAGCAAAATTTTACCTACACAACATGGCACTTACTGACATGAATTTATGGGATCCAAATGCTACATTAGGATACTTGCACCTAATGGCTATGGCATCATGGATGAGCCATGAAGAAAAGAGAGCAATGGAAATTCAGAAAATAATGGAAAAAGAGCTAAGTGAGCCCTTGATGATTAGATTAGAATTAGCAGAACCCTTGGCTCTCATCTATGCCCACCAACACCTTGCAGGTAATCCTCAAGTTCTCCCTGACTATGTTAACAAGCAAGCATAGGCTATTGCTCATTTCGAGGATATGGAGAGATTGTTTGGAAATGACTATATTCATGCCTACATGATAAGGTGAAATACACTGCCACACAGCATAAGGATCAAGGAGTATCACTCCCCAAACAAGATGAGGGAAGCCATGAGGAGAGTGCCCTTGTATAAGCACTCAATGCAAAATTTGAAAGCCAACTGGATTGGTCTTAAATTTAGTCCTCCACTGCTGCTAGGACTATTGGAAGGAGTTAAGGAGGAGGAAGAACATAAACAATGGGAAGAAGTGGATAGGAAAGCAGGTTTCCAAGATAGAGAGGAAGACATCACATCAGAGGCTTGGGATGTCAAGGATTCTGTGAGAGCCATTAAAGATGAAGAGTTAGATTAGTTGCTCAGAGGATGAGCAACCCATTCAACAGGGGGGTGATGATGAGCCCCAGAAATGGGTAACTATATGGACTCATTCTACCCCTTATTTCGACTTAATCCACCATTCTCATTAGTTGGTTGCATGTTTTTGAATATATTTATGCTAATAGAGTGAATTGGGTTAGTCACTTTGCAATGTAGTCTAATGATTGTTTTATGCAGATTTTTTAGACAATTTTGGACAAAGACAAGGAATTTATGAGCAAATGGTAGCCAAAACTAGAGGAAAACAAGGAAGAGGACTTGTAGGGGGGTGTCTCCTTCATTAATGACCCCTTTCCTTGAATCCTCCATCATCAACTCGGAGCACAAAGGCCCACATTGATGATTCCAAGGGGAAGCCAAGCAAGTCAAGTAGGACTGCCATTTATCTTCAGTTCTAGGAAGCTAAGTTCCTTGATTTTAGGAGGACTGTTGGAAGTCCCCATTTGTAAAAATAAGAAGGCTTTGACCCTCAATAGGTTAGCCAGTTATTAGTAGATTTTTTCACCTTTGTGAAACATTGTGGTCAGCTCATTTTCGAGTTTCTTTTTTAGAACAGTTTATGTGATGTAACTGCTATTTTTGATAAATGAAGATGAAACAGTTTTTGAGCTAGCACTAATCTCTTTCAGAGCACTAAATCTCTTGGGTTAGGGCCCCAACCCAAGCTTCCCAACACCTCCTTTGTGTACTTATATGTTTTTTCTTCCATTCATGAGTTAATTTCCATTGCATAGATTCATTTTTCTTTGATAGATTAGGTTGCTTTTGATGGTTAGTATAGCTATTTTGTTTCAACTGCTCAAGTAGGTTGCTACAATAACAGAAAAATATTCAAAAAGGCCAACAATAGGCCCTAATCTCCTTTCTCCCTTCCTGGGACTATGATTTGAGGTCGAGGCACTATTGCTCCCACCAAAAACACAGTTTTTGCTCTTCCATGCAACTGTTAGTGTGATAACTTGATTTGGAAAAGTTGATATTGGTTCAGATTCACTTGCTTGTATCATTTCCTATTTTTTTACCATAGTTCTCTAGCATTCTCTTCTGTTCATAAGGTATTATTCAACATTTTCTGTTTGTAGTTCACAAATTAGGTCAAGCTAGGCAAAATCCCGTTTTTAGTTCTTTCGTTGGTCAGTTTTGATAAGTAAATGTGTAGATCTCTTGCAATACATCTTAGCTCACCATCTCTCCATAAAATAGCTAGCACCAGCTCACTTCTAATAGATTTCCCAACTCATTCACAACATTTCACCAATCTGCCCTAATTTTTGTGTTTTTTTCCATAAAGCTGCTTTCTTGCCATTTGAACAAATCCAACCATCACGTTCATCCCTGATCTTCCTTGACAAGTTCTAGACACCTCAACACCTTCATCTAGCCTTCAGTTCCCATTTCCCATCATTTTTACACCTTCAAAACTCCAAAAACAGCTTTCGACCTCCTCATGTAGATCCTCCTGTAGATCCCCTGCAGCCTCCCATAGAACTTCCTATGAGCGATTTTTCGAAGTCCGATCACTATGGAGGTATTCAAAAGGGTAGTAGGGGCTTCTTAGGACCTCTCCACACCTTCCTCACCCTCAGCAAAAGCCAACTCCATCTTCCTTCGACACCAAACCTCTGCACAGTCACAACCAGATAAATCACAAGCATAATAATTGCACATAAAAACACTCAAAAGTACAAAAAGATGATTTCTTCTCATTTTTTTTCAGAAGTAGCCTGAATAAATGCAATTTACCATTTCAGTAGTCAATGGCACTCATTTCATTAGTTTCCATCTCTTTTCTTGCAAAAGTAGGGTTAATAGGTAAACTAGGGTTTGCTAAGGTTTGCGTTTCATTTCAGTTTTCCTTCTCTTTCTGCAAGTAGAATAGCCCATGTAGAGTTAGTTCTCTATCATCACAATTAAAAGCTTCTTCTAAGAACTCATAGAAGTTGGCTTAAGATCCTAGCGAACTTGTGCCAGTTGACCAAGTGATAGCGTGCAGTAAGAGCTAGTACTTGTGAATACAGCACTGTCACTTCCAAGTTTGTCATGAACTACCGAGTTGATAAAAGTAAAGAAGGAAGCCCCAGGAGTTGCAACATTATTGCTGCAATACTGGAGCCCACTAGGAGGTGTGAACATAATGGAATTTTAATGAAGAAACAACATATTGTAATACTCGAAGATGGGAATCACCATTGTTCCATTCATGTTAAGAAATATGTAGATCTGGAATCCATACAACTTTAGAAGCACATACAATTTTTTTCCTAGAATTTAGAACCTTTCTTTAATGTTTCTTCCTCTCTTTTATAATGAGAGGGATGGTAAGAAATTTAGTTACAGAAATATCTTCAAGTGGAAATTTACAATTGTCTATATGAATATTTGTCTCAGCATAAATCCTCTAACTGTTACAGAAGGGAGATTCCTTTCTTGAAAGTAAAATAGAATAATGTGATCAAAACAACAAAATGGAATTAAGCCATCACAACCGAAATGATGGTTTCTAGAAATATCTTCATACAAATCTTATTTGTTGGCCTTTGGTCCTAGCATGTTCTTGCTGAGTCATGGTTAATCCTCTCTTGGCCGATTCTGGGTCACTCTCAATATTTAACAGCCTTTGAAACAACTACCAACTCATATGCCTTTTTAACTTTCTATTAAATAATATCAGTGCCCTGAAAAGTCTGGTGTCGTGTTTAATTGAGTACCCAGGAGCCTTTCGAATGTTGGCCTTTTAACATAGGAACACCGTTAAACAAGTGATCATGATTTCCCTTTACACCCTTGGGAATACAAATCCCTTCCACTTCTTCTTTTATGTGATCGAGGGCTTGAACCGAGCACTTAGTCCTTTAGGTGCTAAGACTTTCAATTGTTGCCTGGAGGCCCTTTCCTTTGTTACTTGAAAAACCTCTAATAACCCCTTACACCACATCGGCTGATATCCCGGACGTGAGAACCTTATGAAATACAGCCTATGGAACATTGCATCCACAGGCCCCTTTTTCTTATCACAATCACAAGCCTGCATACAACGTTGAATACACTTTCCCTAAAGTATTTCCACTAAGAAGTTGTGATCGGCGATATGCGGGATGACATCATCTTTTCCATATGTCACCTTGTGAGTGGTGACATGTGTCACCTGGAAATGGCCCTATAGGATCCCTGAAAATGTTGAAACTAAGTGACATGTGTCTACCTGCCACGACAGCTTCCGTACTACCACGTGTCCTTCGTACTGCCACTTGTCATCTGTACCGTCACGTCATTGGTGACGTCAGTTTCCATGTCTGCTCTAAGGAACAATCATAGGTTGCCATGTGCCCCCTGGAGGAGAGAGAAAAAGGCCTGGCCAACCCTGTTTTTTCATGATTTTCCTTTGTATTTGGTTTTCTCGGCCCCCCGAGGATGTACCAATTTATGGCGATATCGGTGGTTTGCAAGTCTTTTTAAGTTGAAAATCCATCGATCCACTGATCAACGATCATCAATGCCACATGGAGGAGAGAGAAAGGGTTCATCCATCCCTTTTTTGTCTACCTCTCCTGTGTTAAACTATTTTTGTCCTTCCCCAGTGATACAACATTATATCACAGATCAGCCCCCACGAGTTTTTGGAGTATGCAGTGACTGCTTGCCTATGATGACAGCAGATTTGTGGGATTGTGATATCGGCCTTTAGCGCCAAGAATCGCCAATAATCCTTAAGTGTGAGCCCTAGGAATCCACCAATAGTTGATCGTTGATTGTGATTTTCCCTCCATACTTAGCCATTTTTTGGTTTTCTGGGATTTTCCAAGGTAGACCTTCAAAATGCTTTATCTTCTGCTCCAAGAGTCCATTTTTGGACTTCCATATACCAATGGAAAGTTATTTATGAGAATTATGATATGGGGAGGGTTTGATTCATCTCTGAGATCTTCTATGGTCTGGGAAAGCGACTCCAAACTTCACTTCTCTTGGGAAACTTTGACCATTTGAAACCCATAATGCAATGAGTGACAACATTGCCTCCAACTGGGGATAGTGCCTTATTTGAAACGTGTTGAGGACCTGTAGACCAATGGTATTTCCTTACATTGGGTATGGAGTTATTCTTAAAAAAAATATAATTCTATGAAAAAGAATTTTCTGAAAATAAACTGAAAATTTTGAATAACAATTTCAACATACACACCAGATATTTACAATAAGCAAAAGATAGATATCTCTAATTTTGAAAATAAAGTTTTAGAAACTGACCATTTATAGGAAGTTCCAGTAGTTCACCATCCAATTTTTCAAGCATGTAAGTGTTGTTTCCCCTTTCTTCTATGATCTCGAAAGGGTCGAACCATAGCAGATCAAACTTCCCATGTTTTCCTTTGTCTTCACATCTGACATCCCACCTGAGAACTAAATCTCCTTGTTGAAGAGGTTTGTCCTTAGCCTTCTTGTCAAACATATTTTTATCCTTTGTTGGTAGTTTAACAGTTTGGTCCCCACCTACTCTCTATTCTCGTGAAGCTCCACTAGCTGATTTATTCTTCTAGTCAAGACGCTAGGCTCTTCCTCAGCTTCTTGCAGCAACTTAGCTACTAGCGTTACTAGGGAAGACATCAACCTTGCCATATACTAGCTCAAAAGGAGATTTCCCAGTGGATATTTTGGATGTAACATGGTTAGCCCACAGAGAAAAATTTAGTTGAGAGTCCTAGTTCCCTTGATTTTCAGTGATGGTCTTCTTTAGAACTCTCACCACAGTTTTATTAGAAGACTCATCCAAGCCATTCCCTTGAGGGTAGTATGTAGTGGAGTGTCCAACAATGATGTTGAATTTGTGGTAGAAGTTGGTGAACTTGGCAGATTTGAAAAGCTATGAATTATAAGTGATGATTTTAAAAGGACACCCAAAGAGGGATAGTATGTTCTCCTCCATGAATTTTATCACCACTGGATCAATAGCATTCCTATCTAGGATGGCCTCTACCCACTTTGTGAAATAGTTAGTGGCTATTAAAATCCATTCGTGTTGGTCGCTAGAAGGTGGGTTGATTTTTCCGATGAAGTCTAATCCCCATTGTCTAAAGGGCTCCTCTACATGCATAGGAATCAGGGGAGAGGAGAAAACATTTGTCTTTTAGTAAACAACTGGCGTCTTTGGCATGACATGACCTTAGAATAAACATCTCCAAACAACATGGGCCAGTAAAATCCTGTTTTGAGGATTTTGTGTGTTGTTTCCTTCCAAGTATAGTGTCCTCCATAGAATCCCCCATGGAAATCCTCCATCACTTCATGGGTTTCTCCTTCAACCAAACACAAGATTAATACCCCCACCGGGTCCTTCTAGTAGAGCATCATGTTGGATATAATGTATTTTTGTGCCTGCAATCTCAAACTCTAGTATTTTGATCTATCCAGTCCCAATGGGCATCTTAGAAACAAGAGGTAATGAACAATGTTCTTATACCTGATCGATCCCTCGTACTTGGCATAGATCTTCTGTTTAGCCATTTTAATTCTGCTATGTTCATCCTCTAGACTGCCCTCCTCTGTGATTAGGATTATCCCTAGAGCTTGGCAATTAGATTCAAACAAAATATTGGCCAACCCCTAGCCTTTGATGAGCTTGGTAGGCTTGATTTCCAGCTCATATTATTGTATTTTAGCTATCCATCTACCCCACTTTCCTTCGATGTCTCCCTGCACCAGAATGTCTTTGGTTGTAGTTTTTGGGACAAATGTTGTGATTTCGAATTGCAGTACATACATACGGAATGACTTCAGAGCCTTGACCAGTGCATAATCTTGTTTCTCCAATATATCATATTTCAGCTCAACGTCCCTTAGGACTTGGCTAAAAAAGGCAATGGGTTACTCGTAACCTTCTTTATTTTTCTGTAATAGCACAACAACAATGGTATGTGGAGAGGCAAAAGAAAATATGTAGAAGGGCATTGAATAATTGGGGCTGACTAGAATTTGGGGCCTCATCCAAAGCTTCTTTGATCCTTGTGAAAGAATCAAGGGGGCCGGAGCTCCACTTAACTTCGTTCTCCTTCATATTTGTGATACCTTTAACTATCTCAACATAGTTGGGTATGAATCGCCTTAAGAAATTTATCCTCCAAAAAAAGGCTTGGACTTCTTTCTTTTTTCTAGGCAGGGGAACAAGGCTGATGGCTTTGAATCATTTAGGATCAATATTTACTCCTACCTGCACTATTATGTGTATAAGCAGCTTCCCCTCACTCAGGGTGAATTGAGATTTCTTCAGAATCAAAGAGAGGTTATATCATCTTCACTTCTCGAAAGTGAGTTTTAAATGGAGGATATGCTCTTTATCAGTCTTAGAAAAGACGGTGATGTCGTCTAAGTAGACTACCACAAATTTATCTTGCTCACCCATGAAATCTATGTCCATTACTCTCTGAAGTGTGGCCCTTGCATTATTTAACCTGAACGACATGCGTGTATACATGAAGGTTCCCCATGGGGTGGTGAAAGCAGTCTTTCTCTAGTCTTCAGGGTGGATCGCCACTTGGTTATATCTTGAGAATCCATCCATCATGGAAATTCTAGCTACACCTACTACCTTCTGCAATATATTATCCATTTTGGGCAGAGGGTAGTTATCTATTAGAGACACCTGTTTTAAATTTTGGAAGTCCACGCATAGCCTTATCTCTCCTCTCTTTTTATAGACATGGACCAGATTAGCTACCCACTCAGAGTATCTTAGAGGGACTATGATCTTGGCCCACAACAACTTCCTTACCTCCTTCTCATTGTACGAGAGTAAGAGTGGGTTTATTTGTCTAAGTTTTTTTCTTGCATGGCTTTATCCCACCCTTCAAAGGAATTTTATGCTGAATAATATTTGTATCAAACAATTTAAAATCATCATAAGACCAAGAAAATATATATTTGTAAGTTTTGAATAGATCTAAATACCTTTGTCTGTATTGCAAGGGTATTCCTTTAAACATCCTGATCATCTGGGGTTCCTCCTCTAATCTGATGCTGCATTCTTCTACCTGCTCATCCTTCTCTGGGGCCATTTGTTTGGACGTTATGTCATCTTTATTGAAAATTATTTTAAGTGGAACAAGTCCACGAGGGATGGTGTTCCTTTTTAGTTGCAAAATGTTTTGCCCAACCACCATGTCTTTCCATGTAGTGGCTTCTTGTTCTGGTTATTCTTCTTCTTAGTCGATGATGGAGTGGTCAAACTCCCCAATGACTTCTATGAATATTTTGACCTTCTCTTAATCTTTGAATACTTTCCAGTGTTTGACATTATGAGGTATTGGAGGCCTATGTCTGACTTCTATCTCATATCTGACAAGTGGATTCTATGGGGGCCTAAAAGTGCTCGCAGCTACCGCAAGAGATTCATCCATCTTGCTTTCTTCCCTAGGTAGGAACTGGATGTTAAAGGCCAGGAACAAATTGTCTATTAAGTCCCACATTTCATTTCTGTACATCCTTAGCCTGGGGTGTTTGGCCTAGCATTGATTTCTAATATTCTTTACGACTAGTTTAGAATCTCCATACACTGTAAGGCATTCGATATTCATCTTTTTTGTTGTTTGTATCCTAAGTATCAATGCTTCATATTCCACCACATTTTTGGTTGCTTCAAACTCCACTTTGAATGAGAGGGTTATCAAGATGCCCTCCGAAGATACCAACAATGTTCTAGCTCCATTTCCATCTTTTGAGTTTTCTCCATCGAAGTATAATTTCCATATTTTACTTTCACTTGGTTGCAAGTGCTCGAACTGCCTTGTTAGGTGTATTGATGTTTCCTCTATGAATGTCTCATCCTCTTCTAGGAATAGATAGGAGATGTCGCTATCTTTCCCATGCACTAGGGATTTCTTTGAGCCTTTAGTTGGGATAAGAGTTTTCAAAAAACGGGATTCTTTGTACAACCTTCTTTTCTCACCTCCAAAAGTGGGAATGGAGGCATAAGTAAAATCCATCTTGATAGAGCCACCTACCTTTGAACCCCAAGATTTGGATAAGAGCATTCCAAAATAAGGAGGTATATCATCCACCACTATATCCATTACCACACTTTTCACCGAGATCTGAACCAAGTTTACCACCAGATCCTTTATCATGCCTAACTTGACTCTCTTGTATTCAAAGGAGTACAAATCCTTATATGGTCTAGTGATTTCCAAGCCCAGCTCTTCCATTACTGATAATGTCATGAGGTTGTGTGAGGCTCCTAAATCTAGCATGAAATTATGCAAAAAAAGGTCATGGATCACTAAATTCACATAAAAAGGTGCAGTAGAAGGATCCAACTCTTCCACATGCGGCCCAAAAATGACCATTGACCTCTCCTCCTGGAGGTTTAAACTATCATGGGTTGGTGATGAGATAGAGGGATACATAAATTGAGAGACCTGAGCTTTATAAATATGCTTCTTTAGAAGCTTAGTCAAGGGAACAAGAATTTTTACCTTCTCAAGCTCCTTCTAGAGATTGAATGCAGGTTGGACTTTTTCTGTACCACATGGCTCTGTTTCTTCTACCTTGCCACTAGCAGCTTTCGGTAGAACAGGTGTCTCTTTTTCTATATGTCCCTCTGAACTAGTTCTTTACTCATTAGAGGAGACTTTTATCTTGGAAGGGTTAGTATTCAGCTTACCCTTCCCTTTATTTAGTACTGGGGGAACAACTTCCCCTTGTTGTTCTGGTTCTCTCATCCTCTTATTTGAATATCTTTGATCATACTTATGTTGTGATTGTGCTTGCAAGAACTTTGCACACTATTTGCAATAATAATCCCTATCTTCCTTATCTATTGTTTCTTCTCTATCACGGTTGGCCTCTTAGTGAGCCATATTCTCATATTCTTCTTTGGTAAAAGCAGAATACGTATTTCCCTACATCACTTGTGTATCCGATGATTGTTCATTGGGACCATATAGATGAGCCTCGGTATTGCAATAAGAATGTTGCAACTCCCAAGGCTATCGACTTTAATTATCAACCCAAGGTTCATATAAACTTAATAGGTATCAGCACTATATGTGTAGCATACAATGTCCTTCCTTTGCTGTCAAGATGTAATGGAGTGCATGCAGTAAAGTCAAATCCTAAATTAATTGCAAAAAATGAAATGTTCGAAATCAACCCTTAACCTACTGAGAGAAAGAACATACAAGGAAAGAGACTAAAATCAAATGCCAAAACACACCATTTTCTAATTAACAACTAAGAGTATTTTCTACAAAATAATTCCAAGTTAACATGTATGCAATCCTACTATCCTAGACATGTAGATTCAAACAATCAAACCTTCTACTGTTGTGCATGTAAATGAATAAAATAAATATGTTTTTCTTTTTGACTTTTTTCATGTGAAAGTGTGAAAGCTAATCTCCTTTAGTGATGTGGCAGGTGGATTGGAGATGATTGTGGTGGTTGGAAGGCTTGGAATACCCTTAGGTGACCTTGTGTGGCTTCCTAGAGGTTTTCCCTCAATTCGGCCTCAAAACAGGCCACTACAGGAAAGCCTACAGGATGTACTAAAAACCTACAAGATCCCCTGAAAACCTACAAGATGCAGCCGGGAGAAAAAGGATGGATGTTGAAGGTGATGGAAATCTTAGGGAAGGTGTTTGGTGGATGGAATGAGGCAAGAGAGTGCCTAGGACCACTTCATAACTCAAAACCAAAGTTGGGAGATGGATGGATTTGCTCAAAAAGCTTGGAGAAGTTTCCTTGTGAAATGATGAAATTGGTGAGGGTTTAATGACCAAGCAAAGCAAATCCAAATTGGATGGGACAATTTTTTTATTAATTAGGATGTCTTAGGTCCCTATTCCAAGTGGAATCACTCAAAAATACATTTGTTAACCCATGCAAAAAAATTAAAAAAACATTACTAATCGAAAATCTAGAAATTCAAGAACTAGTGAGCTAGTAAATCTAAAAAATGCCTAACCAAATCAAGTGAAAATGCAATGGGGTAATTTTTTTTATGAACTAGAATTTCTTTTTGATCTAATTCAATTGGAACCAACTCAATTGAATCTTTCTAGCATTCTCTAAAAAATAGAAGAAATTTATTGTTCTTTGTTAAAAAGGAGGTCCAACAATCTAGATTTGGGAATAAGAAGACTAATCCAAGCAGCTCAATGATTACTATGAACTTCCAAATATTTTTAAAGGATGAAATAGTGCTTTTGATCCTACAAAAGGACTTACATCAACCATTTAAATCAACCCTACAACAAGAAATCATTAATACTAAATGTAGAAATAGAAAGAAATAAAAACAAGAGATGCATGTGAATAAGAAATGAAAAGAAGGAAAGAAAATGATACAGAAGGGCTCTAAGGTTCCTAGGATGGCCAAGCCGAAGGAAGCTCATAGACCTATGGAGGATAATAATATTTAGAAGATGAACATGACACCAATATTCATTATTTTCATCAATAGAATTACATCCCTGCAAGAAACTACAAAGGAGCTGCAAAAATACAAGCTCTCTCCACAATAACACTAATGAAAATCTCTCCCTAGAGGAAAATTCAACTTGGTACTTATAAAAATGATTAGGAATCATTCCCCGTGAATGGAGGAAGCTTTCCCCACCAAAATCCCTTGATTAGTGGATCCGGTCCCTTGATTAGTGGAACACATTCTTAGATTTTCTCAATCATCGGAGTTCCACAATCTGTGCCATGAAAATTTGACTTAGTACTTATACAAAATTATTAGGAATCATTTCCCATGAATGGATGAAGATTTCCCCACCAAAATCCCTCAATTAGTGGATCTGGTCCCCAATACTAGGAATTTACACTAAATGGCAGGGAACACATTCCTAGATTTTCTCAATCATTGGAGTTGCACAATCTGTGCCATAATTCCATAACATCTTGTTGATTTATTATTTGTTATTGATCCTCCTGTATTAGGGAACAAGCCCCTAAATTATCTCCTCCTC
Organism: Pinus taeda; assembly: GCA_000404065.3. NCBI lineage: Eukaryota > Viridiplantae > Streptophyta > Pinopsida > Pinales > Pinaceae > Pinus > Pinus taeda. Next base: position 9,451 of record APFE030779569.1, on the reverse strand, counting down.
CAAATCTTCATAATCTACCCAATATTCTCATAATATTCCTCAAAAATAAGTAATATTAGGCACAAATATGCAATTATTCATAAACCTTCCTAATGAATATATTAAAGTTAAAAATAAATTATGTAATGCAGAACGAGAGGTTTAATGTGTTGAAGGATGGACATAGGCCTTAATTTATGTTTTAATTTAGAGGCATGGGCCTTAATTTATGTCTAATTTAGAGACCCATCATACCTCCTGTTGAAAGTGTTTCTCATCCTCTGAGCAACTTAGTGACCTCGTTGTGCCTCATCCATGGCCCTGGTGGCCTCTCTCTTGTGCATTAAGAATATTAGCTACAATTTCAGCAAGGACAAGCCCAAAAACATATTTGTGCAAAGAAAAATCATTGTTTCTTGAGACCATTAGCTTGCCTTCTTCCCCTTATTCAAGATGGGTTCTTGAATATCTTTTAGTTTGGCAAGGTCTTCCACATCCTTACCAACATTTTTCTACCTTGTTCTGCCATTTGGATACCTATGACACCTTCAAAATGCATTTAGATGAGAACTAGGACATCATGTAGTAATTCTTGTCAAAACTATAGGAAACCCTATTAAAACTACATAAACCCATTTTGATCATAAATGATAGTCTGAGGTTAGGGCAGACCCTTACTTGACTTCCATGCCTTTCTCCCATTTTATAACATCTTTTAGGCCTTGGACAAAAGCTAGAAAAATATTAGAGACCTCTTGGAAAACATATTTTCATCACTGCAGTTTGAGTTTTGTTTTGATGGTGAATGCCTCATTTCCTTCTGTTGCCTGCTTCTTCTCTCTTGTGGCCTAGATGACTACCTAATGGCCTTGTCATTCTTTGTTTTGATTAGGTCTCTCTTAAGCTCTGTCATCTTGGGGTTTAGCATAATTTGTTCATTTCTTCCTTCTTGTAGCAACATTCTGCCTTCCTGTAGTAGTCACTCCTCCTCTTTTAGGGTCTTCTAACTGTATGGGTGTGATGATAAATGATAAAGAGGGGTTGGATGATGATGCTAGGGCTCAGAGGGAGTAGTGTAGATTTGTGAAAATGGAGATGATGCTCTGTTTGTTTTTTTTTTCCAAGAATGCAATGGGATGGATGAATGATGAATAGATAGTGAATATGAAGTGGATGGAGGGATTAGAATGATGTGGTGACTTGGACTTTGCAAAAATTTATTCTTTTAACTATTGTCCTCATTCCTTGAAATCAACACCCTTCATAATTTTACTTTTCATCATTGCATGAATGGAGTGAGATGCATTGACAATAAATTTCTAACTAAAATATTCTCAAGAGAAGAGGTCAAGAATATTTCATACCTGTACCTACCTGATGGCCTTCTGTAGATATTGTTTGTTGGAGAGTGAAGTCCTTGCTTGTATTTGTTGAATGTGTTTTTCTCTTCTTAGTTTTTATGGTGGTGTTCCTTGATGTGCAGGTACTCGATGGTGATGCTAATGAATCCTCACTGTGTTGGTGGGTTCCCTCTTGTTAAATCCCCTTGTCATGTTTCTATGATGGATGTGGAGGGTTGTATATGTCTCCTTATCACTATCTGATGAATCCAACCTCTGGTTTTTCCCTTTAAAATTGCTCACTGCCAATCTCGTAGGTGTTGTTCTGTATCATGTAGGATCTCCTGTAGGATCTTGTAGGTTTTCAGGGAATCCTATAGGTTTTTAGGACAACTTTTTGTAGCCGACTTGTTTTTTCCATATCTGCCAAACAATAGAATGGATTTGCCTGAAAATTTCTGAGCATGTTGCATCATCATTATGCACCTCCCCATAAAACAATTTGGTCAATGGATACACAGATCTCAAGAAAAACTAAACTTGGATGAAGGTGATGGAGGTTGATTTTTCGAAACTGTGCACTAGAATTTGCTGAAATTTCTTGGGCATGTTACCATCATCCATATTCATCTCCCCATGAAACAATTGTTTAAATGGATGCACGGATATCGAGAACATGCAAAAATGGTTATAAGTGATGGAGGCTGATTTCTCGAAAAATGTGCACTGGAATTTGCTGAAATTTCTTGAGCATGTTACCATCATCCATATGCATCTCCACCTAAAACAGCTTGGAAAATGGATGCATGATTTTTAAGTTATGGAAAAAACAAATTTCTGCTCTATATATTTTTGTATCCTGTAGTAAAACAAAGCATCCTGTAATTTTTTAGGAAAGCAAGCAAACTGAATGGTAGAAGCTTGAGAATGATGGGTGGATGGTGAAAATAGATGAGGGTGATGGATTGGCATGGCCTTGGCCTTGTTAGAGAATTTGAGCAAAAGAGGAGAAAGTCAAAATTTGACTTCTTTTGACTAGGTTTGACCAATTTTTTTCTTTTGGTACCAACTTGTTTTTTTCTTTTCTTTTTTTCTTTCAGATGTTGGAGAGTACATGAGATACACATGGAGCAAAGTTTTTTTATTTTATTCTCTTTTTTTTTCTTCTAGGCCTACTAGCTACCTCAAGGAGGTTTTCAACTAGTAGGTCTGCCTAGGTGCCTCAAAGGAGGTTTTCACCTAGGATCTTTTTCTTTTTTCTCTTTTTTATTTTTTCCCAACCCATTGACTGCCTCATGGAGATTTTCAATCAACGAACCAATCTCAGGCACCTCCAAGGAGGTTTTCACCTGAGATTTTTGTTTTTTTCTCTTTTTTTATTCTACCCTACCCTACTTGGAAAACAAAATCACTTTCAAGTATAAGAATACTTCCAATGGAGCCATGTGCACATAAAGATGATAGAAAAAATGATGTGGAGGCTTGAAATGTATGCTTTGACAAGTACCTGGATTTTAGAAACCAAACGATTTGACTTTGAAAGGATGAAGCATAGTTGAGGAAGAGAGTGATGTTGCAACTTAGTGACTATCTGGAACCATATTTCAATATTGCTTTGATGCCCTTCGTCCACTTGCTGATTTGGATCATCTTGGATGTCTTCTTCTTCCATGACCTTCGAATCTTCCATTTTTTGTTGATTGTTCGCTTGAATACATGGAGGATTTGATGGTAACCATGAGGGAGTTCTCTCGATCTCTGATTTTTATGTCTGCTCTTCATCAAGTCCAACCCATGATTCTGTGGTCTTCTCATTTGAATATTCTTCTTCTGGATGTGGTCCTTCAATGATATCAAGATATTTTTTTTTTCAACACTCTTCCTAAGCTATGGTGAATACCATTGAGCTCAAGAGGAGATGTTTGCAAGTGTTGTACCTCAGCATTGTAAGTGGGTTGATCTACTTCAAAGTTTGGGTTCGAAATGGTGGTACAGGTAGTTGATTGGGAGTGGATATTTGAGATGGATGTGGTTGGGATTTTTGTTGTGTTGGAGATGAATGGTAGGGTGTTGGCTTGGTGGGGCCTAACCCAAGTTCAACATTAGTTAGCCAAACAAATCCATACACTACTGGCTCTTTCGGCATCAGCCCACGGAGCATGGACTGAAGTCTCACACAAAGCAGTATGGGAGGATGCTGGAACCAAGTTTCTGCACCCTGAGATGGTCGTGATTTCAGCTTATTCCTCCTATTATTGATTTCACGTGGGTCGTTAAGTTCTAGGGCTCTGTCTGCCTAGCCCTTTATTCTTCCCTTTAATACCTCTGTGAAGGGGTACAATTGGCCTTTGCGCAGCCTTAACCTGCGATGTAGGTAATTTCGCACTACTAAAGTAGCATATAGAACAGGTTTCCAGGTTATCCTTAAGTGTCTTACTTATCTTATTAAACAACCATAGTTAGCGTCATGTAAATAGATATCCTTAATTGCGTTTAATTATCCAATGTAATTACATACATTCGCGCATCACATAAACATTATAAATGAAACTCATACACAATATGACAAGATGCATTAACAGGAAATAAGACACAGAATTTATGGAATGCTTCTCTTTATTGATATCTTCGAATTATTACAGACTTTATCCACCCTGCACACAAAGCTGCAAGGGTTCATGCACTCAGCTCCAAAATTCTACCCTAGGCCTCTATGCACTCAACTACAGAGCCTCTAACTACAGTATGACCCGAAACTTAGACTTCTCTCCTTATCGCCCAAGAGTTATTATACAACTTATGACTCATCTAAACTACTTAGAGCTTACTTACTTAGCTCTTTTTATACAATCCCATGGTCCGCGACCATGGGTAGATATTTACAGCCGACTTTTCTTTACAAAATTAAGGGCGAACAACCGTTTAAGACTCATGAAACCTTCGTGCTTTGCGACCACAAAATATGGAGAGTTTACAACTTTATTACAAAATTCGACCCAAAACATGGACTTTTATCCCCAAAACTATCCTTGGGGGATCCCATTTCCAACAGGCCCCCAACACAAACATCATGACTCACCCTCCAGTCACTCGGCAAGCATGGAGATCTTAGCGCGAAGACCTCCCAGCTTGACCCTTATGACTGCAACCTTGGCAGTGCACTGCGCAGCCGTCTGCTTCACGTCTTCAACCATTTGCTCAATCACTGCTCCTGAACTATCAGCTTGAAGCTTTTGCTGATTTTCTTGCAGAGTCACAAGCTTTCCTTCAATATAGGTTTTCATTGTGTAAGCCTCATCTAGCTAGGGCTTCAGTCATGCCTTCAACACTGCTTCCTTGTGTAGCACTGCATCCACCTATTCCTTCAGCTGCTTGGCCTTAAGCAACTTTGCCAATATCTATGTGAGCACGATGGTTTGCGTTGTACATTTGACCTCATCATAGCACTGATGTAGCTCACACACTTCTGTCTCTAGTTGTTGTACATTAGAGTCCTCCTGCAAGCTTTTCAAAACCTCGAACGACTACTCAAAAAGTTGTGTGTAGTTTACTACTACACTTTCAAATGCCACTACTGCTTCTGTGACAATGGTCGCCCTCTGCTCCTTTACTTTTGGCAGAGTTGAAGGCTAGTCCTTCAACTGTAACTTTGTGATCTACAGGTTCAAATCCAACTGAACCCTCGCCATTTCTACAAGCATCGTACACCCCTTGGCTAGCTTGTGCATGCACACCTCGACTAGTTCTTCCTCAGGAATGGCCAACTCTGGGACAATTTGGCATGCCTCCTTGATGACCTGCATTATACGCTTGTTCTGGTTGGTCACCTCGGTCTCAGCGGCGATGGTAGAGTATTGTTGTAGTACCATCTACTCATTGTTAATCCACTACTCATTGATCACCTATAGGGTGTGGTTCTCACGGGCCCTCAATTCTACAATCACCCCATCCTGCAATAGGTGGAGCGCTTCACCAGGGAACACTGCCAGATTCAACCCTACTCCCTTTAGGGTGCTGACAGTGGGCCTATCAGCTTCATTCTCCATGGTCAGTGCTCCATCAGGTAGAAATATCGCACCGGAGGCCTTCGTGTGCAACATCTCGACGGCTTCTAAAGTGCCAATAGCAAGGCTAGTAGACACGGTTCCAGCCCGTGATGCACGGGTTTGCAACTACTACAAACTTGTTTGGATAGCCCCCAATACTAGTTGTTGCTGCTACTCAAACTGTTGTAGGGCCTCCATGGTGACATCCCACACCGTGTCACCAAAGTCATGCAAATCACCCTTTGTGAGGGTGATTAGGTCCAGTGATGTCTTAGTAGCCTTGGATTTCTTCCTGGGCCCTCCTTTCTCTTGCTCCCTTGGACGCTTGATGCAGGTGGACATTGCCTATGGGTCTGCGTTGTGCTGTTATTTCTAATTGTCTGTCTCCTCCTTTGTTTCAAGTGTTAAGGCAACCTCGTGCCTTTGTTAAAGCCTTGCTTTGTTCCACCTGTTTGCTTTTCTACCATCTGAGCGGCATCGCACTCTACCTAGGCCTTGTTAGTGGCCTCCTTCTTTCTCTTTTCAACCAGCTACACCATATTTAGCTTGGCCTCCTCCTTCTTTCTCTGTGCAATGGACTTGCTCCCTCCCACTGCCAAGTCTATTGTGGTGCGCTACTCTGCTGGCCATCAATCAAGTACTGCATCAATGGCAAGTCATACCATTTCTGTGTAGGGTCCTTCCACACCCTTATGGCCACATGGTGAAAACCTTCTTTGAACTCTGTGTAGCCCTGCAGGTTGGAAAACACTGTAGGTGACAACCGCGGTTTGTGATTGATGGCCATGCGGATGTTCATCTCCATTAAGATCTAGAATATCTTACTATCCTTGATTCATTATGCATCCTTGGTTGCCCACAATGAAGCGCACTTCACTGCTTCTGGTCGGTTTGGCGCGACAGAAGGGAATTGGTTGTCCTCTAGCAGCTCCCATGCTACTAGCACCATCGACAACAAGAGCCATGCATAGTGGAACATCTTTCTAAGTTCTTGTGCTTCGTGGTAGTTTGCTAGGAACTCTCCACGGAGATAGTCTGCCTAATTGAACTGAACTCCTTCAGCACATTGGGCTGCTAGTGCGACGACAGGCATCGACACCTCATCGGCGCGACACTTTCTCATCACCTTCCCTAATAAGATCTATGTAGCCACCTTTACAATAGGGTCACGGATGTTGGATATGGAATATTCATGCGGCTTCTTTACCAGCTTAAACTTCTCTTTCATGGCCTCCGCAAGGGCTTGCTCACCACCTTTTCTGCCAAATATCATGGCCAGATTTTCTCCTATGTAAGGCAACTGCGTGATCCTTTGGATCAACCTATCAATGATGGGTGTTGGCTCCTGTAGCCACAGACACCCATCATGCACCAAGCATAGCAACTGCTTGATGGCCAATACCGTAAGCGAGGTGCAGTTGTAGTGCGGCACCCATAGCAAATTGATCAAACATTCCTTGTCTAGTCCTTTGAGCCACTTCTGTGGCTCCAATGCGGTCACTCCATTGGTTGTATCAATAATGTGATGCATTAGCTACTTGTTCACCAGCTGTGGGAACTTCTCATGGTTAGCCAAGTCCCAGTCTTCAAGTTTTAGCAGAGGAACCCGCACCAAGCAGGGTCCTTCAAAAACAATTTCATCCAGCAGCAAAGGGGTTTACAAGGGGACCTTAGTCTCGTCGATATCCTTTGATACCTTGGCCTTGCCCTTGCATGGAGGGACGTACTCAGGTAGTCAAGTGATAGGTCCAAAACCCTGGGCTTCAACTTCCTCCACGTCTATCCTCACATCCTCATCATCCATCAAGATGTCTTTGATTTCTTCCTCCTTTGGCTCTAGATTGATGGTTTTTCCCTTCTCCTGTGCAGTAGGCTTCGGTGGGTTTCTTCTCGACTATGCACACACTGGTATCGCAAGTTTCTTTCCTTTCTTATCCTTCGCACTCTCCTTGGTTTGGGTTGGCTTTGGTCTTGGAATCCTTGGTGATTTAGGGACTTATGCTAATACTTCAACAAACTCTGGAGCAGCTACTCCTGCCTCCATCTCAATTTTTGGCACCGATTCCTCTGCTTCAATATCTATAGCTTCTATGGGAACCAACATGATGTTCTGCAAGAACTCCTGTGTCTCCTTCGGCAGTGTCTCAAATACTGAACTAGCTATCAAAACTTCGAAGTGCTCGCATTCATGTGCGCCTGAGAACTCAACAACTCAATTCTTGAAATGCCAAGTGTTTTTTGTTAGAAAACCACCTATAATTCATAGGGCATTTTGAATTCAAATCTGACCATTCCCCCCAAATTTGGTTCATTAATGTCGGATTGGCAGTAGGTTTTCAAGGATCTAATCCATAAATTTTGTCTTAAATGTTGCCCACCCGCTCTATTTGGCTACATTTCTACCTTCAAATCATGAACAGTGACTTTAATGGTCACTTTCCAGCCGACCTGCACGATTTCTCCCTGGGTAGCATAGCTCCCTTCGCATTGTCGCGAACCCTATGACACTTCCTTGCTTCGTACAATCCTCCAATCGCGCATCTCCCCATCCTGGGCAGTGTAGTTTATAGTCATGCGCCTCCTTTCAGCTGCCTGGAGCACTGAGACTATGCTACCTTCATATAGTCACATGGCTGGACCACCAGTGTATGGCTTCAAGCGACTGCCATTCACCTTTCCTGGGAAGGGATCTCCATTCAATTGCACTAGCTACACCACTCCTCCATCGGTAATCTCCTTTATGACATAGGGCCCCAACCAATGCATTCTGAATTTCCCTAAAAGATTATCAAACTTGCTGTCATATAACAAAAATATGTCATTTACCTTAAAGATGCACAGCTTAATGTGCCATTCATGTTATGCTTTTTCGCGCTGCTTTTGGACCTGTTGGTGAAATCCAGCTAAAAAGCTTTCTTCCTCAAGATCAGCCAGTTGTGCAAGCCTCTCTTCGAGGGATCTGTGATCCATCATACCCATGAGTGCCACTATGTGCAAACTAAGCACAATGTATTCCATGGGCATCACTACTTCAACCCCATATACAAGACTAAAGGGTGTTTGTCCAATCAACTTCTTGCATGTCGTCTGATAGGCCCATAGTATTGCGGGTATGTGCAGGTCCCAATCACTTTGTTGAGCATTGCAAACCTTGGTCAGCACATTCTCTAGCACTTTATTGAATGCTTCCACCGTCCTGTTATCCTGAGGGTGATAAGGTGTGCTCTTCTTATGATATACCTAAAATTCCTACATCATCACGCTATTCATTTCATTTAGAAAGTGTGTATTGTGATCACTCATCAAAATCTTTGGACACCAAAATTGCGTCAGTACATACTCAAAGAGGAACTTCGCAGCAGTCATGCCTATGAAATCCTTCACAGGCTGTGCCTCCGCCCATCGAGTCAAATACTCAGTTGTAGTGATAATATACCTGGCTCCAATCTTTCCTTAGGGCTAGATGGGTCCCACAAAATCTAACACCCATTTCTCAAAGGTTTGTAATGTCATATGTGGATTCAGAGGCAGCTCATCCCTCCTCGATGGCCTGCTAGTCCTTTGACATACATCACATGCTTTGCAGTAAGCTTTTGAATCTTGGTGGAGGGTTAGCCACCACAACCCTGCGCATAGAATCTTCTGCGCAGTCGCTCTTCCAGCATAATGTCCTCCCGCAACACCCCCATGAGCATGTGCAAGGAGACTGCTTCTTTCAAACTGTGATACATATCATCATAATATTTTGTCAGACCCCATTCTGTACAAATTCCCAACAATGACAGAAAAATTTGTCACGCGCACCACTAACTCCTTCTTCTGTTGGACAGTGTATCCTTCTAGGGTAGTTCCTATCATTAGGAAGTGTATGATATCTTCAAAATGACCATCCATGACGTGTACTACAAATAGTTGTGTGTCACGCAATTCCTCCTCCAAGTTAGTTGGCTCTTCCCCTGTTTCGATGAGCGACAGATGGTCTGGTCCCACGTTCAGTTGTCCAGGCTTCACAATAACTTCAAAGTCATACTCCTAGAACAATAACAACCACCTTCAGATCCCCCCCCCCCAACATAGGCTTATTAG
>APFE030779557.1:0-10232 GCA_000404065.3 Pinus taeda | reverse complement strand
TTTTGTTTTGTTTCTTTTTATATAAAATATATATAAAAGTTTAACTATTTTTACATATATTCGAGTCATGTATTAACTAACGGTTACGACTTATCGCCTTGACCCACCATACGGTTATGTAGCCCATTCACTACATATCGAATCAGCTAATTACCTCCCAGTTGACTGTAGCTGACCACTCCGTTGTCTGTCAGTTAGGGAAAGCGGCGTCAGCATCGGCGTCTTGTGTAGTGGGTGCAAAAATGTGGCACTCAGACTGCGGGGAAGAATAATGAGAGTCGTGACACAAAAAGAAAAAAGGTGGAACGACCATCAGCCAGCCCAGCGTGGGGCATGGGGTGATCGTAGGTACAAACCAACGAATTGTAGTGTCTGGTTTGTTGGACAACGCGTGAATAGATGTGGCTGTGTGTGATCGGTGGCTGGCATAATGCGTCGAGGCCAGAGATTTTCCGCGGGTAGTGACTAGACAATTGGAGATATCCTGTCTATCTTTACCTCACCTTTAGCTTCATAGTATTTATCTAGCTGGGAACCATTTCTGAGATGGACTCAACAGAAGAAGTTCCATCAGGGTTTTCATATTTTGTGTCATTAGATGAGTTGAAAATTCCCTTAATGTTAATTGTTGAACGCTCTGAGAGTGAGAAAAAATGTGCCAGAAACATAAGAATTCGACCACAAAAGACCACATCACTTGCCTTAGATAGACGACGAAGGAGCTGATTGCATGTCCTAAGCATGACAAGCTTCCCTCTCCTAAGGAGTTCTGCCTTTTCAAGAACTTCCTGCTTGCTTTCAATGTACCCAAAAACCTCTTTGCAGTCTCTGATTGTTGGCATCTCAGTCAAATCTTCAAGTAACTGGAATATGAGGCCTCTTTCTACACAACCCATTTGGTAAAGATAAAGCACAATATCAAGAATCTTGGGGATAAGTCCACAATTATTTTTTGCATCCTGTTTTGCAATTGATTCCCCATGGTGCATTGCGGGTTTTCCAGCCTCAATTGCAGAGGTCACTAGATCTTGCAACAAAACCCTCAAGCCATTTTCCAGCAACTGATTTTCATCTTGGGCGAGCACAGACTGGTTCTTAGGACCCACATCCTCCTGCAATGCCTGAAGTGCAAATGTGGATGGATGGCCTGGCTTCATCAATGCATCTATGAATATCTCCCATACTTGGTCTCTCTGGTCATGGCTAGAATTGGGAACAAGGGTTCTTTCCTGAGAAGACTGATGCTAATAGAGTTCAACTCTTAAGGAAGGAACAAGATGGGCATTGCCTTCTATGTGGAACAAGATTGTTGGCAGATGATTGTTGTTTACATTTTCTCCAGATAGACTATGCCTCTCTAATGAAAGTTGCATTGAAGTCACTGCCTCTATGATTTCTTTAGGACTGTCAGCATTCCCAATGCTTATAACTTCAGCTGGAAGAAGATATACATATTTTCAACTATTACATTCATTTCTTGCATCGAATCGCTTATTCACCGGAAGAATGCTGAAAATCCTTATGTTGTATGGAAAGATGCCCGTTGATGACCTTTGCAAGTGCTCTACCATCTGGATATTTTTCCCAAGCACGATTAGGAATCTCCATTTTCATTGTTATTACTATAGCCATAGAATGTACCCCTTTGTCAGTTCGACTGCTCCTCTTCAATCGATTTTTATGTAAATTTCCATAGTTACTCTCAAGCATCCCTCCTGTTTTGAGAATAGCATTTTCCAATTCATCCTCAATTGTGATTGTAGAAGCAAAGTCCTGTTGAATTTGCAGACCTCTATAATTAGTCCCAACGTAATCAACACACATTGCCACCTTCCTCTTTGTACTGGGTTTCCACCTAGTCTGATTATTTGAGAATTATCCAACTCTGCTTTGGCTGAATCTGGCTTTTCTTTAATGCTAGTGCTAGAGATGCTAACAAAGATAGTCTGAGGCAAGGACAATATGATAGGAGAGGTTTTGAGAAAGGGGAGAGGTCTGTTATTTTTTGAATACTTGGAGATTTTGGATGGTAACAACGAAAACCGAAGTTTTGGCAAGTCCCTTTTCACAACACTTCCACTGTAACTATTTGTGCTATCTAAATTTGACTCATCTCCATTATCAGAATTAGGCATCTTCACTTCCTTTTCATCATCAGAATGATTAATCCCCACATCTTCATCGTCAACAACTGTATTTACGTCCTCAAATTCATTTACTCCACTTCTTATCTCTATGTTCCTTTCATTTTCCTCTTCACCACCACTATCAGAATCAATCATTTTCATTTCCCTTTTATCATCAGAATCAATGATCTTCACATCTTCATTTTCATTATCATCATTCTGGTCAAAATCTTCTTCTCTTGCTTCACCTTGTTCTGTTTCCTCATTGTCGCTATCTTCTTCCTTATTTTCGATTTCCTTTTGACCAGCTTTAACTTTTGCAAATGATTTTTCTAAACGCTGAAATGCTTCTTGAATTCTACTAAACTGCTCAATGCATTTAGGACGTGAACGTAATGGCACATTGTGTGGCGAACAATGCTCAATGACTTGCATGATTATATTGTGCGCCATGGCTCCGATACCACTGAAGCATAAAAACTAATAGCTTGTTGGCTTGAATGTAAAAATACACATGATATATTTGTAATCATATATATATATATATAGATATAAGTGATGAATGTTGCAATGAGGACCCACATATATATACCTAAGCAAGTGTCCTTTCGTGACTGGGCATGTCTTTTAGACATGCCTTTTCACTTAACTTAATGACTATTTGACATAATCAATATTTGATTATTTAATATTTACATTTATTTTATTATTTACTTGTTATGAATTATATTCATAACAGGTTCTAGGAGCAGTGCCTCTTAAGAAGGGTTAAGCATTCGTAGCCCTTGTTGATTCAGGGCTGAAGTGCATGTTGCTAATTAATGAAAGGCCCTATGCATTGTGCCCCCAAATAGGTATAAATGTGTTGATCTCAATATCCTCATTCTTTGAAAAGAATGATGAGAAAGAGGGTTTTCTTCAACCTGTTGAAAATCTTGGCCTTGGTTTTACCCAGGTTGATGATCGAATGGCAAAGGTTGCAGAAAAAGGACCAGGGAATCCAACTATCTCTACAACCTCTCAGGAGATGAGGCTAAAAGGATCACAACATTAGCAAAAAGTTGGAGTATCAATATGACAATGACCCTTCTAAATCATTGAAAAAGTAGTACTATTTCTCATGAACCTTTAATGAAATGGGCATTGGAAGATATAGTTGTACTCTCTGACTTCATATTCATAGAGGTGGTAGATCCATTGGTCTCTAAGAATATCATCTATTTTTGTTTGGAGCAACATGATTTGTAGCTAGCCTAGGGGAGCCTTTTAGCTCACATTTTGTTATGAACTCTCTGTTCAATAACCATAAAACTATCAAATTTAAATAAGATAAAATAGAAAATTCCACAAAGATAGAATACATTTAATAATATGTTGAATGACATTGTATTTGTTACATGCAAAGATGAATATAAGTATTGAATAAAGGGTTAGGTCTTGTATGAAGGAATGTGATTGTTTGGAGGAGGTGCCTATAAATAAACTAGGTTTAATTATGTAATTATATTTCTAACATGTCACTGCTCTTTGATTTGTCCTTGAGGTAGAATCAATCATTGATGCTAGAGGTTGACTTTGATCACGCGTCAACTATAGATCATATTCTTCATATGGTACATGAATTTCTGGGCAATTGAATTTCTTGAGTAATCAAAAGTATATAGTCAATCTAGACTGAACCAAATTGAAATGATGTGAAGTGCTGCTGTATTGATAGTGAATTCAAAGTTTGCTGCACATGAACCTGATATCCACTCTTAAATAAGGTGTACTCATCCTCTAGTCAAAAATAGAAAGCTGATAGTGATATGTGATAAAGAAGCTTCCTCCACAAGTGGTGTGGCTCCCTTGTAAGCATAGAATGCTTCAAAAACATTAACAAGTTGAATTAAGATTGCACTGGAGTGAATTGAAGTCCACTGCACCACAACTAAAATGGAAAGTCAACCCAAGGTAGGTTGTACTAATCTACAGTCCACAAATAGGCCATGTGAATGCATGAATTCATAGGAAGCTTTCTCACTAGGTGGTTGGCCACCTTCTTCATGAAAAACAACGAACATGCATTGAAATTGAACTCGAGTGGCAATCAAGTCAATTGGAATGTTTTCTCAAACAAATGAAAGTTACCTCTGCTGAAATGTCATAAAGTCACTATAAGATTAACAAGATCAAGTAGGGTGCACTCTGGGAGCAAAAATAGTCCATGTGGGTCCACCATAGAAGACTTGGGAACCTCCTCAACCATTGTGTCCTCATCCTCTTTGTTAATTGCTGCTAGTTAAACTGAAGGTAATTGGGACACATGGGGCATCCATCTAGGTGATGTGGCACTCATATGCCTATGGATAACTTGCCTTGCAAGTAACTACCTTTGACCCAAATTTGACTTGGTAATTTTTTCAAGTTCAAATCACAAGCACATCTCCATAGAGGGCCTTCAAATATGTTATCAAATTTCAAGAAACCAACTTTTTTTAAGAAAGTGTCTTTTGTTTTTGCAAAATACTAATATTTATAGAAAAATATTTACAAACATCAATATAGAAGTGGAATGGTATATACAATGGACATTATATCCTTTTTTTAAGAGCTACTAATGCTGAAATATGTTACCAAATTTCAAGAAAGATGATTGTTCAAGAAACCAATCTCTTTTAAGAAAGTGTGTTTTCTGTTTTTGCAAAATACTGCTGATAGGGTATATACAACGGACATTATATCCTCTTTCTAAGAGTTACTAATGCTAAAACAAAGTCTAAATAGACTACATTGTCTAAAACCCGAGCATCTTTGATCAATAAAGCTTCCTTGACCAATAATTGGTAATGTATCTCATCACGTCGTGTAGTACAAAATGCGGATAGAGGGATAATAATAAATATTTGTTTCAAAAACAAACTTGCACCTTATCTTCTAGAGGATGAGAAAAGGAAAATCTCTCAAGCACTACCAAATCCCAATGAAGGATGAGGAGAACAAGATAATATGAGATAATTTTATTTATGTCCGACAAATGATTGCAAATAAAAAGTAGGTCAACGAGATTGTTGAGTAAAATGATGTCATTACAAAGTGGGAGCACTAAAATAGTTCCTCTAAGAAGAAATATATAGAAAATAAAGTGTGAAATCTATGCAAAAGCATCATGAAAATCCTTTGACTTTAAGCACAAATTGTGGAATCAGGAGCTAGATGCATAAAGGGGATGGATCCATAATCCATTAACTAGGGAACAACTAAATAATGTAGGTATATCATGGTCCACTAGATCTTAGGCAACACTACAAAGACCTATAGGGAGGGGGAAGGGTCCCTTGGGTCTGCATTGATATGTAGTCGAAAGCAATGCTGCTATTTGTATGTCACTTAGTGCCCCTACTTGATGGGAGCATCGTAAAAGATGAAGTAATCCTTTAGGTGGAATTTGGTCCTAAGGAGACTTTGGGTGACTTTTGCATGCCTAGACACTTAGGTCTGTGCATAAGTACTTACCTGAGCCATTTTTAGCCTTTGCCAAGCCTAAGGAAAGTGCAGGGGTGCAACATAGGAGTTCCAGATTAGCCAAGCAGATCTAGGACAAATTTAGGTTTGATGAGCTAGATTAGATCCAGGGCATGTTGTAACTGTAGATTTCTCAGTTGGGCCATCATCCAAGGACAAGCGCCCAAGTAGGTTTTGATTTAATGAAGAATTGATTTGATTGGGTAGAATCTATATGTGTCACATGTGATTGAGATTGGTTGTAATTTTTGTTTCCACTGGATAATTGTGTTAAGAACCTCATTGTCCATTTATTTAGTAGATTCGTGGTAAATTTTCTAGGAACTAATTGTTGAGTGCTAGATTCGGGAAATTAACATGTTATCAGAGTGAAAACTCAGAGAAGCTAATCTCAAGGTGCCAGGTTTGTATCGGGATCGTTGTGGCTAGGCTTAGCCACAACTGTATGAGGTAGCAGAGTTTTAGGCCAAGATTCAGGAGGCTGAAGCTCATTTGTTGTGTGGTGGCTGAAAAGAAATTTTAAGTAAACACATTATAAAAAAAGTAATAATAAAAATAATTTTTGACAACTTAGTGGGCTACCGATTGGTGGTGACTAATAGTCGTGGGTTGTTAGACTAGGGCTAACAGGTTAACAACAACTGCAACATTCTAGCGTGAAGGAATTGGTCAAAATATGCTGTTGCAAAGTTGAAAAATGTAGTTGCCACTTGTAGGAGAAATATTGGTAGTGTTAGTTTTTGTAGCATCAAAGGTGTTCTAGTCTCTAAACTTTGCGGAGACGCTAAAACACGAGTTCTTCGGAACCCAAAAATTGCTTCTAGAAATTCCACTTAGAAGTGTCTCAATTAGATTATTAGCCTATTTTTAAATATTTCCCAAGTCTAAACTTAGGAAAAGGGGCTAATTAATCAGTATTAATTGAGAAAGGTGTGAATCATCAAAAAACTCACATGGATCGACTCAGAAATAATTTTAGCCATCGATTAGGATTTAATCTTGGTCATTGGAGTCCCAACAAAAGATTATAAGAAGTCGATGGGTAGATGGAGAACACACATACACTCGAGATCAATTTCTTTGGGTAGTTCGATTTCTCTAGGGAGCAGTAGCAGTTGTCGAAAGAGTTCAAGCCAGAGAAGGGAAGCAGAGATAGAGAAGGGAAGGGACAATGAAGTCAGAGGAAGGTTTTCCAGAACCAGTAAGTACTTTGTAGAGAGGCCGAGATTTTCTCCAAGAGGCTGCACAAAAGCCTCAAATGGCAATTCAATTTTGTTGAGGTGAAGGTGGTTTTAAGTTCCAGAGGCCAAAAAGCATTTCCAGAGTGCTGCAAAGACAGTTTTCTAGTCAGCAACAGGCAGGACGACTTGATTTGTAGTTGTTTTGGGCTGAGCGTGTAGCAGGCTGTGTAAGGGTGACACAAAAACTGCGCAAGGCAAGGTTGGACGACTTGCTTTTCAAGGGCAGTCAAGTGTCGGGATTGCTTGGAGTGAGGGTAATTTCCCTCGGATAATTTTTGCCAGTATTTTCTCGACAAGATTGCCAGTTTTCAACATCCAGATTGTACTCAGATTATTTCACTGCTGCTTAATAATTAAAACCCTCAACAGTTGCATCGGTTTTCCCAACTGGGTTTTTCCGAGGACAATTGTCCAAAAATAACTGTGTCAAATTTTATGTGTGTGCTAATATTCTCTTATATTCTAGTTTATCTTTTGCAGAATTTAATTTGGTGAAAATTGCAATTGTGAATTATTCGTTGTTTGTGTGGGCAATTAAACTATTAATTAATTTATAGTTAGGAAAATAATTTCCAGTTGTTGCAATAGTTGAAAATTTCACATGGTATCAGAGCGAGATTGATCAGGCGGGAAGCTCATAAGCGAAAGGCAGAAATCATCTTGATTCAAAGGGAGTCTAGCAGCATGATTTCCAGATTTACGTGGAGACTGGCTTAACAGATCGAACTGCTGGGAAAAGTGTTCGATTTTTCCAGTGCAGGTCGGAGGAAAAATTTGCAGAGCCTAAGAGCAGTTCTAGTAGGAAAACCAGGAAGTAATTTCGGTGAAGCAGATCAGTATTTTCGCTGAGCAGATTCCTTGCTTGGGCGCAGAAGGGTTTTTCAATGGTAGAATCAATGCTGGTTGGGAGAGAAAGAACACACACCGAGGGAAATTTCTCTTAGGGGGTTTCGAGTTTTAGAAATCTGATTTTTCTGTTGCAGACTGGTAGGAGTTGAGCAGAGTTTCTAACTCCAGAAGGGAGTGCGAATAACAGATTTAGCATCCAAGCAGAGGAAGAGGGAGATTTTCAACCAGATTCAGAGATGGCCACAACTAGGCTTAGAAAGAGCCTCCAACTTTGTCATTTGGAAGACTAGGATGTCCTTGTTGGATAACATGACTTGAAAGCCTATGTGGATAATGTGGTGGTAGTACCCTAGGATGCAGATCAACTGAAGGATTACAAGAAGGAAATGGCGAAGGCAAAGTGGTTGATCTTGGATGGAGCCCAGGACCATATAGTGTCACATGTGGTAGACAAAGGAATAACCAAGGAAATGTGAGATGCTCTCGCCTAGCTATATCAGAACACTTCCAAGCACCGGAATATGTTTCTGTAGGAAAGGCTGAGAAGCATCAGGATGATGAAGGTTGAAGGCATAAAATCCTTTGTCACCAGGATTCAAGAGGTTCGAGATCAACTTGCAGTTGTTGGGGAGGCACCTCAACTATTAGAGCTTGTACGTTTGGCACTTGACAGTGTCTCAGAGGAGTGGCAAGTGTTTGTCCAAAGTATCTTGGGCAGAGACACATTTTTCCTATATGGGACAGGATGTGGCAAGCATAGTTTTAAAACCGGAACCGGTGACTGAACTGGTCCACCTAAAAACCGGGTTTCAAATTGGAACCAGTGAAACTGGGATTCGTTAGATCTCAATGAATCGGTTTAAAAAACACATGAAATGATTAGTATTTAATGAAAAAACTATTTTTAAGATTTAAAACCATGATTCCAAACCAATAGACACAAAATATGCAAATTTTGCTCATATATATACTATGTAAAGGTGAATATATCAAAATGACACCAAGTGCAATACATATCAACAACAAAATATATAATCAATGAGGCTCTAAATGGCCTCTAGAGTGCAAAAACAAAGCTAGAGAAGGGAAGCAGAGGCAGAGAGGGGCATGGACAATGAAGTTGGAGGAAGGCTTTCCAGATCCGGTGAGTACTTTGTAGAGAGGCCAAGATTTTGTCTAGGAGGCTGCGCAGAAGTCTCAAAAGACAATTCAATTTTGCTGAGGTGAAGCTGGTTTTTAGTTCCAAAGGCTGGAAAGCATTTCCAGAGTGCCGCAAATATATTTTCCTAGTCAGCAATAGACAGGACGACTTGATTTGCAGTTGTTCCAGGTTGAGCATGTAGCAAACTGCGTAGGGGTGATGCAGAAGCCGCGCAAGGTAAGGTTGGACGACTTTCTTTTTAGGGGCAGTCAAGTGTCGGGATTGCATGGAGTGAGGGTAATTTCCTCATATAATTTTTGCCAGTATTTTCTTCGCATGATTGCTAGTTTTCGGCATCCAGATTGTACTCAGATTATTTCACTGCTGCTTAATAATTAAAACCCTCAGCTGTTGCACCGGTTTTCCCAATTTGGGTTTTTCTGGGAACAATTGTCCAAAAATAACCATGTCAAATTTTTGTATGTGCCAGTATTCTCTCAGATTCCAGTTTATCTTCTGCATAATTTAATTTGGTGAAAATTGTAGTTATGAATTATTTGTTGTTTATGTGGGCAAATAAACTGTTAATTAATTTATAGTTAGAAAAATAATTTACAGTTGTTGCAATAGTTAAAAATTTCACAGGTGGAAGGTTTCATGAACATAGGGAAAGGAGGCCAATTTGCAATAGAAGTGGTCAAGTGGTAGCATAGTTCGTGGGTTTGGCAGAACATGGGGAGTTTTTAGGATGCACACAAAGCAAGAAATGTGCGTGGGTGCTGGAAGTTGGGGTTGCTAGCTAGCATAGGTAGACATGGCAAGATTAGGCCACAAGTCTGTGGGGGTGCGACAGTGATCATGTTGTGGGAAGGCCGCGAGGCAAGTGACATGTTAGAAGTGCGGGTTGCAGGGTATGGTGCTGGTAGATCACAAGGAGCAATGTAGGGATTGTTGCCAGAGGTCGGGCATAGTAGCAGGGTCAAGTTGGTTAGCTTGACTAGTTGTGGAAGACAATTGGTAGGTGTTAGGGTAGTGTGAACTAGGAGACGGTTTGAAGCATGGAAAGGAATTATTGGGCTAGCTAGCATAGCAGAGACAACATGGGTACCTCAAGGCTGAGCTATGAGTGCAAGTGCAAACGCTAGTTGATCGTGGATAGTAACAGGGATCGCAAGGGTTCGTAGCGTGTTGGCTAAGTGCGAGTTGAGTGTGTAACGACGAGTAATCAAGGACAGTAGAATGATTATAGAGAATTGTGCTAAGGGTGCTATAAGGTGGCCACTGACAACGCAGAGGACCATGCTGCGGTGGGCATGATTGAGTAGCTACAAGATGCATTGACCAACAAGGGGTTGTAGGTGGAGTTATTAA
>APFE030779547.1:19950-39163 GCA_000404065.3 Pinus taeda | reverse complement strand
TGCTTGATCTATAAATCTGGTTATCTGGGTAAAACTAATATCTGAACATTTGAAAGGGGTAAATTACATTTATAGATCTGTACGCAGGTTCATTGAAGCACAAGTGCGTATACACACAGGTTCTGTAAGTCGGAAGTGCGTATACGTAGGTTGATCTTGGCACAGGTGTGTATACACACGGTTTCTGGAAGGCGGAAGTGCGTATACGCAGGTTGATCTTAACACAGAAGCGTATGCATGCAAGTTTCTGGATATTGAAGTAGCGTACATCTCATAATTTATGTTCTAGCTGCTTCTGTTGATTATTGTAGTAATCTGGGTTTAGAATTTGAGGTGTGATTATAGTGATCTGGGTACAATTGACAAAAAAGTGTTTATTTTGATTCAGTCTTGACTGGTGAAATGGTGATCGGTTGATGTAGAAATTCTTGATGTTTGATTGATGTTATTTGTGGATCTAGTCTGAAAATTTATGAAACATGGTCCCTGGAAGAAAGAGAAGGTTTTAGCCTTCTACAGGTATGGTATGTGTTTACTGTTGGTGGAACAATTGTCAATTGAGTTTCAAAAATTCAAAGCGTTGTTGCACTTGTAACAACAGAAGCAGAGTATGTTGTTGCTACAGATGCAAATAAAGAAATGATTTGGTTGCAAAGGTTTAAGTATGAATTGGGTAAGAAGTAGGGGATGGATAGGTTACATAGTAAAAACCAAAGTGACATTCATCTTGCAAAGAAATCAACATTTCATTTTAAAACTAAACATATAGAGCTCAAATACCATTTCATATTGTCAGTTTTGGAAGATGGAAAATTGAAAATGGAAAGGATACACACTAGCCAATATCCTACACATATTTTAATAAGGTTGTAAATAGGGAGAAACTATGATTATACTCAATTTCAATTGGTTTTTAAGTGTGATGGTGAAGATGAGACGAAATCAGTTCCAAGTGGGATCATTGTCTATCATGTGAAGCATTGGTGGACTTGCTATAATCAGTCTCCAAGTGGGAGATTATTGGGTGTGGAGCTTTATTATATTCTTGATACATAGGTCTCATTTTAGATATGTTGGAGCCCAGTTCCTAACGTGGCGGCAACGCCACCCATAGGATCCTCATCATGGGTGTCCAAGGGGGGTGATGGCGATTTTATGAGCCCCCATTAGGGGGAAATGTCCCCTGAAGAAACTTTTTGATAAAAAAATGGCTTGAAAATATTGTAATTTTGTAGTCAATATGGGTTTTTCATTAGGCGAAAGATTTGACAATAGAAGTCATGTTAATTTAGGGTTTTTTCTCTAGAAGGAAACCCTTGTTTTACATGTGGGAATTTTATTGTGACTATGGATTATTATTCTATGTGAGAAAGAGAGGGGAGATTGTGTGAGAGTGGAGGGGAAATTACAAAAAAATTGTTGTAGTTGTATCTCTTCATTTTGCTAGATAATATAAAAGGAAGGCCTAGCTATTTCTCCGTGGACGTAGCCCAAATTCGATGAACCACATATATATGTGACTCTCTTGTTTCATGTACTTCTATGTTTAATTTTCTACAATATTTTATGTGTTCCATTTCTCTATTAATTAATTTCTAACATTAAACACATCCCAAACTAGCTCCTCTTCTCTAATGCTTCTGAAATTCTTCACATCTTGCCACCATATATTTTATTTCCTTTTAAGATTGAAGGTAGTTATCTTGTCTTTCATGTTCTATGAATACTCATGCAATCTGAAGAACTTCCTCATCCTAAGCAACCATGCTTCTGCATATTCTAATCTCGTCATCTCTCCATCAAAAGTAGGAGACTTGGATTTCTTGAATTCGTCTGGAAAATATTGCTTCTAACTCCTCCTATAAGGCTGATGGTAATGATGGTGATGATATCTCTCGGAACCGGAACTAGAATAGAACCCATATCTTCCTTTATTTTCATAATTAAATCCCAATTATTGACTCTTTTCCTTTCCCAATGCAAGCAGGCTTGTATAATTTCAATTTTTATTTAAATCAACGAAGAAGATTATATCTAAAATGAATATGTTTCATCTAATTAACACTTTGAGGGCTCCAATTTCACCAAACCCTCTCTCTGACACATTACATAAACTTATTTAATTTAATAATAAAATTAAAATTGAAAATTTTCATCTATTCCTTTGCCCATGTGATTGGTTGTCACTTTAGTCTACCAATATTGGAATGGGAACATAAAGAGCTACGAGTTCTCTTGTCTTTGCTAAACCTTTATCATGATTATGGAATCAGGATTTTCAGGTTGTGCTACAATGAAGTCCCTCATTTCTGTTTTAAGCTTATTGAACTTTAGAGGTGTGTTTATTGGATTTTCACTTAATTTTGATGGGATTGTATTGAAAAGAGAGATGTTGTAAATTTACTAACATAGACAGTTGTATTTAATTCATGATTTGAATAAGACCATAGTTTAAATCAATGAAACAAATATTATCAGTACTCAAATAACAACCAGTTGAACTTGAACTAACTCCTTGACTCTTATATCATCGATATAAATCTATTTTAAATTCAGATCCAATATGAGCGGAGAAGGATTCAATTTCTTTATTTGGAGAAGGATTCAATTTCTTCACTTGCAAATTTTTTTGAAACGTACATTATTTAAATGTTTTTTATAATTTTTTTTTAGCCAACATAAATAAAATTTCAAATTTAATTATAGAGCGATAAGGTTACACATCATACAGCCATCATACATCATACTTGGAAATTTATTTAAAATATATCATATTGGTCTTTAATATGTGCAAGTTGCGAAGATGTTTTTTAAATTTTGCTCAAGAAAAGCGGTGGTCAACATCTATGAGGAGGATCGTCATTGGATGAGGAAAATGCGTCACAAGTTGCTTGAAGCATTGATGTGAGGGAAGCATAATGAGTAAACTGAAGCATGGTTATCAAATTTGGTCATACCGCTCAAGCCTGGAATTTGACTTCTCACAGGATGTATTTTTAGTTTCAGAACGTATTTCACAACCAGTGAAAAATTATCCACATCAAACTTGACGTCTGATATACCTCTCAATCGGTCAAAATGACATCTAATTTCACCCGTAAAAAGTAAAAATCTATAATACTTTTGTTACATAGAGTCAAGGCTTGAGACTGGTATACAAGTGACAAAGTTTGAACTTAAGGCTATTTAAATGCTCCAGCGTTTAAGCCTACTACTCAGTACTTACTATTAACGGGAGTAACTCTAGAGGTGACATTTGAGGCTCCACACATATGAATAATATGTAAATTTAATCTGATGAGCCGTGCACACTGTAAATTGCAATCTTATGTTTCTTACGGTTTACCTATTCCATGATCCATATTCGAGAATCGCACTGAATGTTGTTGTATGTTGAATGTTAAGATGGTGCCACTGGGTTTGTATTGGAATTTGTTTGTATCATGTTCGTTAATCATTACCTAAGTGCAAGACCAAACTGTTAGCAGCCTCGTAGCAAATCAAGTGTAGTTTGAGTTTTGGACATGCTACTCTATTTTCCCACGGTGATTAAAGGTGTTGGATTGGAATTTGTGAGTAGGTCTAGATGCCCAACAACCCAACTTTAAATGGAAGGGAGGGAAATTGGAATTTAATGGAGGTGGATTAAATGGGAGTTGTCTATAATGTGGTTTTTTGGAGATTCCGGTAGAAGAAATCGAGGTTAAATCTTGATTTTTAGCAGTTAAAATGGTTTTTTAACTGCATATTTGGATTCAGCACCCTCAAAAACCCCTGGGACTCTTTGATTGTGCAGAAACTAGCTATCAAACTTGGGATTCCAATGAATTGCTGGGATTTTGACTCGAAAAACCAACCGGAAAAACTTTCAAAAAATCTCATTAGAGACCAATACGATTAAATGTCTAATTTGCCTAGGAATTGGTGAAAGGTTAGTGTTTAAGGCTTTTACGTGGTATTTTCTACTGTTATTATCGGAATTCAAATAAAAAAAGGCTTTGAATGTATCTGTAGAACTGTAGATGCAGTCCACAACACTAGCTTGCTGTGTATGTGGTTAGAACAGTCTAACTGCATTAGAAAACAAACGACAATATTTTGTTAACCCTTTTTTATAAGTTTTTCACACGGATTCTTCTTTAACTCTGCCACGCTGCCGGCTTAATTCTCAGGTTGCCACTAAGATAATGTTATTTTTTTTAATACTTAACACGAAAAAAAATTGACAGTCATAAATTTATTGAAAACGTAAATTGAGGAGCATGGGAAACAAACACACTATTTCCTGCATGGAAAACGAACACACTATTCCCGTTTTCATTTGATAGGCAAAAATATTTGAAATTCCAAGCCTGGTACCGACCAAATAAATTTGAAAATTCGAGCATTCGATTTGGTTCGTGGTTTGATATGACAGTTCGCAATTTGGTACGGATTATCCCTGGATTCACGTAGTATAAATAATTCCTCGTGGCCCACCTCGTTTCAAACAGTGTTCCAGATCCATGAGATATTATGGTATATGTTAGACCTCCTTTTCCAACAGTGTTTCAAATCCATGAGGGTATGGTATATGTTACCGCTAATGCTTTTCTGGTGATGGAAAATTTGAAATTAAATTAATTTTTTTTATTAATGGTGTTAATTAATTGAGTAATAATTTATTATAAATATTTAATTAATTTAGTAGTAATTTATGGGTTATAATATTAGTAGATTTTTTCATTAAAAATTTGAATAAGTATTAAGTTGCAAATATTGATATTTTATGTTTAAAATAAAATTAGATTTTACTATATTAACAAATAATTAGTAATTAAAAATAATAGATTTTATTATTACTTGTTATAAAATATAGTTTAATTTAATTTGATAAATAAATAGTAGTAATGAAGGATACAAATATAAATTTCTAGAAAATGTTGATATATATTTAATATATAACCATATTTCAAATATAAATTTAGTTGGTAATTTGGAATCTATGTTGTACCCAATGTGGAATTTTAGTTGGTAATTTGGAATCTATGTTGTACCCAATGTGGAATTTGTATAAAGATCAGTTTATATTGGGCATCGTATCATATATGGTATAGTTGGATATATAGATGAATACACAATTTTTTATAATTTGCTATTCTAATGTAAAACTAAGCACTTTGTTCCAAGATGTAATTCTATTTGCAACATTTATCATTGACAATAATATTGAAAAAAAAATATATTCTAGTATTTGGAAGTTGTATACTCCCGATTTTTTCTGGTTTTGAATTATAAACAATCGAATTCTAATTTGGTAACTATAAACTCAAGACTATTGAGAATACAACAATGGCTCCAATAGTTTCAAGAGTACTGTGAACTTGGAAATGATAGTGCAATGGTAGCTTTTTAAAATCCACTTCATATTTTTCAATTGCCAATCTAATAATTTAAAGAAAATATGTTTAGCAACATATATCAACCACATCCCTCGATCGTGGTGCGAGCAGCCAAATATCGATCATCTCAACAGGTGATGGGTGTTCTAGAGATCCCAAGATGCCCATATGCCACCCTTCACATGCATGAAGCACATGGACGAGTGGAAAATCACATGATCATAATCAATACAAGGTGGGAAGGTGGTAATAGAATGAAAACGCGGCAAGCTCCTGACTTTTTCCTCAATGAGATTGGTAAGTACTTTGTCTATGATTTGTTTTGGCATAGTATTGGAGTAGAGCAGTTGGGTAGGTTGTTGAAGAATTTTTTGGAGGTATTTTGAAGGATTCAGGTTCTCCTACAGTGGGTTAAGGTCACCGGCCTCAGGTCCCCTGGTTAGTTGCGACCCCTGGAAGCTCTCGGCTGCTGGGTTTTGGCTCGCTTTGGTTTGGATTTTTGGTTTTAATTTAGTTGCCTTTAGTATGTCTTGTCAGTCCATCATTACCAGCACTATGGCTCGCACTGCTTCCGGGAGAAGAAAGACCACCAAGGGTTCTCGTGGTCTCGAGAAGCAAACCAAAGCAACCGCATCGTCCAATTCTCCCAGTATTTCTACCGGAAAAACTCATGGGCATAGGTCCACATCTAGGATTAATGATGAAGCAACCATTGTATATCATGTGGGCTCAACCCCGATTTGTCAGCTCATAGTTCAATGGGAAGAGGAGTTAAATAAGAAAGATGAGCTTCTCGACATTGACGTGGATGATTGGCAGACCTTGGTGCCTTATCGTGGGCACTCCCGGGTTCGTACTTCTCAATACAAGTAAGTGGGCACTCTCGAGGCCGTACTTCTCAGTACAAGCACGTGGGCACTCCCAGGGTCGTACTTCTCAGTACACGAAAATAGTTCGCAGACAGTTCACTTGTACTGGGTGATGAAGAGCCTTTTGGTCAAGGCTTGGAGCACATTCCTTTAGGCTCAACCATGGCAACGCAAACTTTCCCTGATTATAATCAAGGTTTTCAGGAAATCAAGTTTCATCTTTAGAATCAAAACGGATGCCTCAATTGCATAGAACATCACATCCCATGCATTCTACAATCTGAACTTCCTGGGTCAAGTACAAAGGACCCGCCCATGGTTGACTCAGCTAATGATGAGTAGTCTAGTGTATCACCTTTGTTTTGACTTTTAGTGTATGCAAGAGTTTATGTATTTTTAGTACTTTCAATATGTTTATAGATATCTAGATGTTAGGCAGTATAAAGACAATCAAATTTTTTTAGCATGGTTGGACAAACTTATTCTATTTTGTTTCTTGATGGCTTATCATGTCAAACCTGGTGAAGAGACCTGGTTTCCCTCATGTTGAGGCCACCTAACCATTTAGCACATGGATGTAACTTGCTTGATTTTGAAAAATAATAAACAAATTCTTACCAAACTTACAAAAAAAACATATATCAAACACATTTTATTAAAGAAACACAGAAATATAAAACACACTTAAATTTCGACTTGTGTGTTCTCTTCCTTCGCTACGCTTCGTCGTGGGTCAACACGATTTGAGCCTTCTTCCCGTGCCATGTGCACCATTTCTAGCCTTCTTTCCATTTTGTGTTCAACAATCCTCTACATTTAATCACAAATACTTGAATTTCAACTTGCACCTTCTCTTACCTCTCAGCCCCTCGTCTTTGGTCAACACGATCTATAGCTTTCTTTCCGTGCCATGTGCACCATTTCCAACCTTCTTCCATTCCATGTTCAACTATCCTCTACTTTTACTCACAAATTTCATATATTATAATTTTACTATACTTTTACTCTACTTTATAATTTCAGATATATTATAATTTTAAATTTCAAATACTAAAAAAAATATCATTTATAATTATAAAAGTTCATCTGAAAATCTGATTTATAAAAATATAAATGGTCCTATGTTTTCAGAGAAGTTGAATTTTAAGATTATTGTTTTTAATGTCTATTATTTTTCAATTAAAATTTTATTTTAAAGCATTTTTTTTTATAATTTAGAGGTAATAATTGCAACAAAATAATTTCAATCTAAAAAAGAGTGTTTTTTTTTTATAATAATACATTTTGATATATAATACAAATTGATTCTAAATGGATTGGTCTATATTTGGACAACATAAGTGATGAAAATGGGAATTTGGGGGTTGCCCAAAATCCCAATTTCTTTAAAAAACAAAATCCTGGAGCCTGTTTCCTTCGTGATTTCTTCGCTGGTAGAGCATTGTTTCAGACAGGGATTCAAAGTTCATGGGACATTTTTGGAGAACATTATGGAAGAAGCTGGGAACTAAGCTAAGTTTCAGCTCAGCCTATCATCCTCAGACGGATGGACATACTGAAGTTGTGAACAGAAGCTTAGGCAATCTTTTGAGGAGTCTTATTGCAGAGCATCCAAAGCAATGGGATCAGGTATTGCCGCAAGTTGAATATGCATATAATGATTCGCTAAATAGGAGTACAGGACAGAGCCCATTCCATATTGTTTATGGAATGCATCCTAGAGGAATATCTGAACTAAGAAACTTGGGGAAAGAAGAAATGAGGAGTGCAGAAGGTGAAGATTTTGCTTCCAGGATGCAATCAATTCATGAACAGGTGAAACAGCAGCTGCAAGATAGCAACATCAAGTACAAAGCTAGAGCAGATATGAAGAGAAGAGAAGTGAATTTTGAAGTTGGGGACTTGGTGTTAGCACATCTCAGGAAGGAGAGATTTCCAAAAGGTGAATATAATAAGTTGAAGTCTAAGAAAATTGGACCATGCAAGATACTAAGGAAGTTCTCTGCAAATGCTTATGAGATTGAATTGCCACCTGGCGTGGGAATATCACCAATTTTTAATGTTGCAGACTTATATAAATATCAGGATACAACTACAGATGATGCAATACAGGATCAAGAGACTACAGAGGTTAATTGGGTAAAACAGCTGCCCACAGCAAGGAATTTACAGCCAGAAAGAATTCTAGACAAGCAGGGTGTATACTGTTGGTTTTTGAATTTGGGATTGTATGCCTGTAAAGAAAATTCAATAGGAATTGGTGGCACTTGAATTAGAATACGGTGGGAATTAAAATAAACCGGGTCAATTATATTTTCTACAACATTTAATTGTATATTGAAAGCGTGGTATTGATAATTGCCAACATGCTGGGTACAGCTCATAGAATTTGCTACATGCTGCCAGTGCGCTGTCCTTATAGTGGAAATACGCAGTCATTGAAATTTAAAACACTGCGTTGATTGTTAATGGTTTTGAATTGAGGTGTGGTCCAAAAGCCGTGCGCTGCCTTCATAAACCAATGTGATGTTCTCCCATAGATTAATTACCATGTTTGTTTTTTAATACGTTATGGTTATGAAGTTTAATTGAACTGTGCGCTTTGCAAGTCCTGTATAGTGTATTGGAAAAGCCTGTTTTAAAGTAGAAACGCAGATTTAAAGTGGATTTAAAGCAGTCATGCACGATTTTGGAGAGCTTTCATTGTAAAAAAATTAGGAGAAGACCTGATCGATCCTTCCAATGTATCTATAAATGTATAGTGTGATAGGGTGTGAGGTATCTTATTTTGTGAGTAAATTTGTGAGTGAAAAAAATGTAGTGGAGCGTGAGCTCGATTCTAAGGCTGAGATGCCTTACGTGTAACCTTGCTGTGTTTATTCATATTATAATATATGTGTGTTGTGTTAATGGCGTGCCTGTGTTAATATGTGTCTTAGATTGAATTTTATGCCATATATATAAATATCTGTGTGTTAAGGCGACTTAGGGAAAGTGGCAATATAGGTTCAAGCCGGCGAAAATTCCAGTTAAAGAAATAAACGCTGCATATGGGTGGTGGTTTACATCATTTATTTGACCGAACCCAAGACTATATGGAGCGCATCTCTCCTTGACGCTGGTTCACGAGTCACTTGGCCATCAATCAGGGAGATCCTTAAGCGTGAAAACAACTCAGCTATAAATCATGGCGTTTTTGTATTAAATGCCCATGGCTCCGCCGTTGTAATGCGTACTTACTTATGCAGATTGCAAACCCTTTATCTTGACAGGAAATTTGCGGGGTTTTTGACATCTTGACGGAGAGAAAATGGAGGGAAGACTAGACGCGGGCTTTGCAAAGCTGGAAAAGGAGAACCCGGCTGACAATGCTTTTGGAACGATTGACTGTTAGTAATTTTATTTTTTAGACAATGCATTTTGTTTTGGTCAGATAAAGCGTGTTATCCTGAAATCAGAAGATTGTTGCCTTGGGCAGCGGATGATCGATTTTAATGAAGATCCACAGCGAATTAATTAAAAGGCTTTTCAAAAGATTGAGTGGACCCATAACCCACAGGTCCAGGATCAAGATTTTTAAATAATTTGGGATTTTGGGCAACCCCCAAAGTCTCATTTTCCACCTTATGAAAATGGGAATTTGGGGGTTGCCCAAAATCCCAATTTCTTTAAAAAACAAGATCCTGGAGCTTGTTTCCTTCGTGATTTCTTCGCTGGTAGAGCATTCATCTCTCCATCATCATCAGAATCTTCCTCTGCGCTGCATGCTGTCTTTAACAAACATTTACATATAACAGATACATGATATTTGGATCAACAAGCTTGAACACAAGATTTTACTTAATTATACCATACACACAGGCGTAGGCGTACACAATACTAGAACACATTTCATACATATATACAGAACAAGTTACATTCCAGGCTAAGGCATTTCAGCCTTAAAACCCAGCTCACAATTTACTACATCTTTCTCACTCACTATTTTACTCACAAATAAGATATATCTCACACCCTATCACATTACATTTATATAAGATGCATTAGGAAGAATTGATAAGATTTTCTCCTAGTTTTTCTACAATGAAAGCTCTCCAAAAGCGTGCATGGATGTATCCATCTTATCTGCTTTAAATTATCCGCTTTAAATTCGCTTTTCTGCTTTAAAACAAGCTTTTCTCTATTATGATCCTCTGGTTTGCTTTGTTGCTGGTTGCTCCTGCATCAGATGGACTGTTGTCTACTTCCAATGACAATCTTCCAAATCTGGCTGCTATATCTTCTATGTCTTCGATTTGTTCCTTTCCCAATTCCTGGAGATCATCACTCATGAAATCTCTACTTATACAATAAGAGAATGCCTATAATAGTTGTCACAAATTCACCACAATTCCTCTTTGCTGCCAATTTAAGATCTATTCACTATTCTCTTATCTAAAACAGAGTATATGGGTTGGGTATAAAATCTTGAATGCACTGTAATGTAAAACTCCAACGTTGTACTATATAAGCATTGAACGCAATTTCCAACATAATATATGAGCAGAACGCATTACCAGCATAACATATATGAATACGGTAACAATACTCATGCAACTGGTGGCGCTCAGCCTTTCCACGGTTTTTACCTTGTTCCAATACACTATACAGGACTTGCAAAGCGCACAGTTCAATTAAACTTCATAACCATAACGTATTAAAAAACAAACATGGTAATTAATCTATGGGAGAACATCACATTGGTTTATGAAGGCAGCGCACGGCTTTTGGACCACACCTCAATTCAAAACCATTAACAATCAACGCAGTGTTTTAAATTTCAATGACTGCGTATTTCCACTATAAGGACAGCGCACTGGCAGCGTGTAGCAAATTCTATGAGCTCTACCCAGCGTGTTGGAAATTATCAATACCACGCTTTCAATATACAATTAAATGTTGTAGAAAATATAATTGACCCGGTTTATTTTAATTCCCACCGTATTCTAATTCAAGTGCCACCAATTCCTATTGAATTTTCTTTACAGGCATACAATCCCAAATTCAAAAACCGACAGTATACACCCTGCTTGTCTAGAATTCTTTCTGGCTGTAAATTCCTTGCTGTGGGCAGCTGTTTTACCCAATTAACCTATGTAGTCTCTTGATCCTGTATTGCATCATCTGTAGTTGTATCCTGATATTTATATAAGTCTGCAACATTAAAAATTGGTGATATTCCCACGCCAGGTGGCAATTCAATCTCATAAGCATTTGCAGAGAACTTCCTTAGTATCTTGCATGGTCCAATTTTCTTAGACTTCAACTTATTATATTCACCTTTTGGAAATCTCTCCTTCCTGAGATGTGCTAACACCAAGTCTCCAACTTAAAAATTCACTTCTCTTCTCTTCATATCTGCTCTAGCTTTGTACTTGATGTTGCTATCTTGCAGCTACTATTTCACCTGTTCATGAATTGATTGCATCCTGGAAGAAAAATCTTCACCTTCTGCACTCCTCATTTCTTCTTTCCCCAAGTTTCTTAGTTCAGATATTCCTCTAGGATGCATTCCATAAACAATATGGAATGGGCTCTGTCCTGTACTCCTCTTTGGCGAATCATTATATGCATATTCAACTTGCGGCAATACCTGATCCCATTGCTTTGGATGCTCTGCAATAAGACTCCTCAAAAGATTGCCTAAGCTTCTGTTCACAACTTCAGTCTGTCCATCCGTCTGAGGATGATAGGCTGAGTTGAAACTTAGCTTAGTTCCCAGCTTCTTCCATAATGTTCTCCAAAAATGTCCCACGAACTTTGAATCCCTGTCTGAAACAATGCTTTTGGGCAACCCATGCAATCTTACAATTTCTTTAAAAAACAAGTTAGCAATGTGAGAAGCATCACTAGTTTTATAACAGGGAATAAAGTGTGCCATTTTTGAAAATCTATCTACTACAACAAAGATTGAATCATACCCTCTCTGAGTTTTGGGCAATCCCAACACAAAATCCATGCTTATCATATCCCAAGGCCTATCTGGAATGGGCAATGGAATATATAATCCGGTATTCTGGCTTCTTCCTTTTGCATACTCGCAAACTTTACAATTTCTTACATACTTCTCCACCTCAGATTTCATTCTTGGCCAGAAATAAAACCTGTTGAGCTGCTCCAAAGTCTTCTCTACACCAAAATGACTTGCAAGTCCTCCACTATGCTTTTATTTGATTAAATTTCCCCTCATGGAACAGACTGGTATGCACAGCTGATTTCTTCTGAACAATAAACCATCCTGTAGAAAATAATCCAGCCACTTACTCCTATCTGCCAAACCTGGATTCCTGCAAGCTTCAAATGCCTCTTTAAAATCTGAATCATTTTCATATAACTCCTTAAGAAAATCAAAACCCATCACTTGGATTTGACTTTCCTGCAACAAAACATTCCTCCTACTTAAGGCATCTGCAACTTTGTTTGACTGTCGAGTTATGTGCTTCAACACAAAATGAAAGCTTTGAAGATATAGCAGCCATATTTGGAAGATTGTCATTGGAACTAGACAGCAGTCCATCAATAAGTCTATAAACTTTTAGAAATTGAATCTAAAACTTTCTCACACACAACACTTCATTTTATAGCTATCACCAATAACATAACATAATTGTTTTGATAATCTTTTTGATTGAATCGAATACCATAGTTGTTTTGAATATCTTTTCCATTTCCATTGATTTGGTGAATCAAAGGTAAGTCAATATTGTAATTGTTTGGATTCAAAAATAAAGAAAATTATATTATTTTTCAAAAAATCATAGTGTCCGAGAAATTAAATTAATAGGATTTATATTATTATTTTAATTTAAGAGAAAAAATATTTCATTATTAAAAAACTTATTTTTATTATTTTAGAATTTTGATTTAAATTATAAAAAAAAGTGATATTGTATTAATTTGATGATGTGTGATTTAAAGGTTTTATTATATTTTTAAAATAAAAAATTATTTAAAATAATAATATTCATGAGTTTATTTTTTATTTAAGTAATTTGTTATTAATAAAATGTTATAATTTACTCTTTTTTTTTTACATTTTCTATTTATATTTAATAAAAGTAAATTGAAAGTGATATTTTTCTGTTGTCAATTGATTAATTCTGAAGACATACTGATATAGATCACGAAAGTTTGAGATCTAACAATAAAACTCTTACTTACATATATCTATATCATACAAAAATCACAACACTTAATCTTTTAACATATTTAATTAATTTACTTAAATTTTTTTCTCTCTAATTTATATATACAAATAATTTGTAAAATAAGTGACTTAATTATCCACATGGTTAGATATGAAGAGAATTATTATGACATTATATATAAAGCATATAAAGTGAGTATACACAATCTAACAATTTATATTTTTATATAGTCGAATAGTCAAGGGTATTAAAAATTTAATAAAAAATTATTAAAATTTTAAATTTAAACTATATAATTCTTCTAATAAAAATGTTTTAACTATTTTTAAATTAAACAAAGTTTTTTTGTAAAAATCAAATGAGAGAATTTTTTGGCCGACGGGCTTCGAACCAACAAGTGTGGTTCATCATCAAGGCCACAAGAGCAGAGCATGACAAAGGCTTAAATAAAGAGTAATGTAGAGACATAATTTCAAGTAAAGACATAATTTTTAAATATTAAATCTACTTATATATATTTAAAAACACAATTTCAATAATAATAAAAATATAATCTGGACCTAAAAAAACTAAAAACTAAAAACTAAAAAAACAACCTTTCCTTTCCTAAAAAAAAATATAATATATGGTATAAGAAATTATAAATATTTTATTATATTCATTTATATCACATTCTAAGCGATTTATTCATTTCCCCGTATCTAAGACCCCAGATTCTGTGTCAAATAAATGCAATTTCTACTCGGTTTATTTTTTTTGTTTTTAAATCCAACCAAATTTAGGTGAATTCCAATTAAGGTGAATGCCACAAAATTCCAATTAACTTTTGGAAAGATGTTCGGCCACTTTCCTTACGTGGTTGCTCCCAGTCAAGACACCGCCATTCTCACTTTTCCACAATTTTCTCATTCTCTTGCAATTTTCTTTATATTCTTCGTTTGAATGGCACAAAATTTCAATTAACTTTCAGAAAGATTTTCCGCGATGTCCTCAGGCAGTTTTCGCTTTCCCTACAATACACCGCAATTTTCGCTTTCACTACATTTTCTCATACAAAACACCGCAATTTTCGCTTTCCCTACATCTTCTCATTCCATTACAATTTTCCAATTTAAATGATTTTATATTCTTCATTTTTGTCTTACTCGGAACTTTATATCATAACTGCATCCACTATCTTTACTTTTCCTTTCCTTGGGCTATTCCTCAAAATGTTTTCTATTCACTGATCACAATTTCAATAATATCCGAATTTTCCTGTCACCACTAGGTTCATGGTTTTGTATTTTAATGTAACCAAATTTCAGCGAACTTCCTAAAGATTTTCCATCTCAAAGCTACCACTATTCCCAGTCACGTCGAGAGCCCTCTTTTTCCTCCCTTCTCTTTCGAAATCTGTAAAATTGAACTAATTATACATGAATGGCACAAAATTCCACTCAACTTTTGGAAAGATTTGTGAACGTGACCAACCTTCTACATATTTGTATACTCTGCTTAAAGCCGAAAGAATCCATCTTTTTTGCAATTCCCCGTTGATTTTGTAGTCTATAGTCTGCGGATTTCTCTTCAATCCTCTTTGCAATTCATCTGTTTCGCTTAGACCCAATTTGATAAAACATAATATAACAAACCTAATTTGTAAACTTTATTTCATTAATTAAAAGGCTCATTTCTCCATTCAGATAGTTGCGACTATAGTTGTAGCAATTTCTTTAAAGGATTAGAAAATACAAAATACACATTACTCATTTCGATACGGATGACTTGTTGTTACTTAAGCCTTCTTCGCCAGGACTTAAGAATGTGGGAACATCAAAGAGGGATAAATTGTTATTTCCACCAAATGGAAGGCGAGTTGCTTCCAATCGAAATTTATAGAGTTCCTTGTCTACATTTAATCCATTATAAAGCTTTCTTCTAAAATTTGTGTGCTTGTTGTCAGACTTGGCATTAAAGAACACTAACCCTTTTAATAAAGGTTTATGTCCTACAGAAGTCAAACTAAAAGATTTTCAGAAAGATGGACATCACTTGCTAGAGTCTTGTCCTACATCGTAGTAGAACAGACGCATCATATGATCACAACAATCCTACATAGCTACCCTCTTGCACCTCCTTGCATTACTTGGACCTGTTTTAAAGAAATTAAAGATTAATTAAAAGATTGAATGGATGAATCACATAGATGGACAAACTAAAAATGAAAGAGATCAACTAATTCTTAGTCCATTTGAAGCTAAAAGATGTCTCCCACAAAACCAATTCACAAATGGACACGTACACTTACGAATTAATTGATTTTTTTTGGTAAGGCTCGACATTTTAATTACTGATGAAAATAAGTACAAGCAAGTCCATTTGGTGTTAATGGCCGCCCAACAGGGAAATAGACCCAAAACCACCAATTTAAAGTCTTAAGGTTATATATGCTATACTTAATCAGTATGTCTTTCAAGATCATATACATGAGTGAACATGATTTGCAATATGACAAAGGATATCCAAAATTTTGGCTTGGAGTCACAAAACTAACAGTGCTAACACTATGCGTACCTAGTCTAACTTATAAAGGACAAAAGGTCATATATAATATGACCAATGAGTAGACTAAAAAGAGATGATTGGATTGCGCAGCTAGACTGTGAAGATCCATAAGCCCCGAGTAGTGAACTTGACCACGCACATAAGGAACATAATCAACACCCTCAAAGCCTTAATGCCGACACTGCCCCAACAACAACTGATGAGAAATTTCCACAAATTTCCATCTCACCAACATGGTTTCACCTTTCCTTTTAGCTAGTTGATGACCCATAACGTCCTATTGTCAAATCCGACCAAGTTTTGAACAACTCCAAGGTACCCAGAGATGCTCCCCCTAAGAAACACTCTAGGTTGACGAGCGAGCAGGCTGGGATTAGCCAACGGCACTCTGAAATGTGAAGCCAACCTGCCAACACTATAGACCATGCCCTTGATTAAGCCATAACAAAGAGAATTGATAGACATATAACAACCATGAACTAGTTTCCTCCACAATTGAGCTTAGAGATGACAATTAAGCACCGTGAATGCCGCCCAATGAGATAATTCCACTGAGAGGCCAAATGCCCTGGGTCTACAAGGCGAGTTGGAAGGTCGAGGTGGAGCCCCTGCTCATCCATAAGAATTATTTGGGTCCAGAGTTTCCCCATTTCCATTGTATAGCAAGCTCCAATCTCCATGTAGGAGAATTTCGCATGAAGATGGCGTCCCCAACTGCTAATGAATTGCTAAGATGAGCGATATTGCATTGACCAAATACCATAACTCGAGATGCAACCCAAAACACAATATTATTCTCCATAAAGTGAGAAGGATGTATGTATTCCTCACGCACCAATGCATTAGACCCACTCAAGTCTCCCATAGGTGGAATGACCTTGTAATTATGAAGCTCCATAAGAAACAAGCTCAGAGGTATTGTCTCGCATATGCATTGGATGCTCTAGCCATGATAGGATTTATGGGAGTGTACCGTTGAGCCTATGTTGACATATGTCCCCCCAGGTGTAGAGCTGAGCCACCGTTGGCAGTGATATCAATTCTATAACCCGACATTTACACTCGCGAGGTGAATAAATTGAAAATGAATTAAATTGAAACATTTAGATTTTAGATATAAATTTTTATATTTTCTTAGAAAAATAACACAAAATAGTAAAATTTCAATTTATTTGTAGAAAATATCATCCATCTAATATCTTATGTCTTTGTATTCAAGTTTTTGTGATCCATAATGAATTAAGCAAATTCTTTTGGTAGAAATCACATAAGAGAAATTTTTGGCCATCATGTTCCGAACCAACAAGTGTGGTTCATCATCTGATCCTAATGATAGACCACACTTATTGGTTCGAAACACGTTGGCAAAAAAATTCTCTTATTTAATTTCCACCAAAAAAACTTTACTTAATCTTTATATCTTATTCAAATATCCAAGTATTACACTTCATCTTATTAAACTAAAAATATTCTAGCAACTTCAAATATCCAAGTATTACACCTCACATTTCAACATAATTTAATTAAAAAATCTGCCAACTATATTCCGAAATAGCATCATGCACCGTATCCTACTTTTACATGCCATGTTATGGTGAGTACAAAACTATTAAATATTTGAATTCATGTGGTCAAGTCATTAAAGTTGACACGACATATGAGAAACACGAGAATTTCCACTTGCGGGTTGATTTTATTAGTCGCTGATTTTGTTCCATTCAAACACTAACGTCTCATCACTTTGCTCATCGTCACGTGAATCCCAAGTGCGGTGGTTTGGGTGAAACACGACAATCCATCCATCCTCCATTTTATTATTCGTTCATTTTGGCGTATTCAAACATCATTGTCGTCTTTTCCACCACTTCCTCCATATTTTATGATTTAACACCTATATATTTAATGTGTAGATATTAAGATCATAAATGTATATTCAATAGTTAAAATTTTGTTTTAACTATTATGTATTACTTAAAAATATTATATCATTTTATTGGTCACAAATACAAAGGACCCACTCATGGTTGACTCAGCTGATGATGAGGAGTCTGGTGTATCACCTTTGTTTTGACTTTTAGTGTATCCAAGAGTTTATGTCTTTTTAGTACTTTCATTATGTTTGTAGATATCTAGATGTTAGGCAGTATAAAGACAATCAATTTTTTTTTAGCATGGTTGGACAAACTTATTCTATTTTGTTTCTCGATGGCTTATCATGTCATTACTAGTGAAGAGACCTGGGTTCCCTCATGACAGGTTGAGGTCACCTAACCATTTAGCACATGGATGTAACCTGCTTGATTTTGAAAAATAATGAACAAATTCTTACCAAACTTACAAAAAAAACATATATCAAACACATTTTATTAAAGAAACACAAAAATATAAAACACACTTAAATTTCGACTTGTGTGTCAACACGATTTGTAGCCTTCTTCCCCTGCCATGTGCACCATTTCTAGCCTTCTTCCCATTCCGTGTTCAACAATCCTCTACATTTAATCACAAATACCTGAATTTCAACTTGCGCCTTCTCTTACCTCTCAACCCCTCGTCTTTGGTCAACATGATTTGTAGCTTTCTTTCCGTGCCATGTGCACCATTTCCAACCTTCTTCCTATTCCGTGTTCAACCATCCTCTACTTTTACTCACAAATTTCATATATTATAATTTTACTATACTTTTACTCTACTTTATAATTTCAGATATATTATAATTTTAAATTTCAAATACTAAAAAAAATATCATTTATAATTATAAAAGTTCATCTGAAAATCTGATTTATAAAAATATAAATGGTCCTATGTTTTCAGAGAAGTTGAATTTTAAGATTATTGTTTTTAATGTCTATTATTTTTCAATTAAAATTTTATTTTAAAGCATTTTTTTTTATAATTTAGAGGTAATAATTGCAACAAAATAATTTCAATCTAAAAAAGAGTGTTTTTTTTTTATAATAATACATTTTGATATATAATACAAATTGATTCTAAATGGATTGGTCTATATTTGGACAACATAAGTGATGAAAATGGGAATTTGGGGGTTGCCCAAAATCCCAATTTCTTTAAAAAACAAAATCCTGGAGCCTGTTTCCTTCGTGATTTCTTCGCTGGTAGAGCATTGTTTCAGACAGGGATTCAAAGTTCATGGGACATTTTTGGAGAACATTATGGAAGAAGCTGGGAACTAAGCTAAGTTTCAGCTCAGCCTATCATCCTCAGACGG
>APFE030779547.1:7855-18760 GCA_000404065.3 Pinus taeda | reverse complement strand
AAAATCAAATGAGAGAATTTTTTGGCTGACGCCCTTCGAACCAACAAGTGTGGTTCGCCGACGCCCTTCGAACCAAAAAGTGTGGTTCATCATCAAGACCACAATAGCAGAGCAGGACAAAGCCTTAAATAGAGAGTAATGCAGAGACATAATTTCAAGTAAAGACATAATTTTTAAATATTAAATCTACTTATGCATTTAAAAACACAATTTCAATAATAATAAAAATATAATCTCAACCAAAAAAACTATCCAAAACTAAAAACTAAAAATAAAACCTTTCCTTTCCTAAAAACAAATAAAACATTTCCTTTCCTAAAAACAAATATAATATATAGTATAAAAAATTATAAATATTTTATTATATTTATTTATATCAAATTCTAAGCGATTTATTCATTTCCCCATATCTAAGACCCCAGATTCTGTGTCAAATAAATGCACTTTCTACTCGGTTTATTTTTTCTGTTTTTAAATCTAACCAAATTTAGGTGAATTCCAATTAAGGTGAATGCCACAAAATTCCAATTAACTTTTGGAAAGATGTTCGGCCACTTTTCTTGCGCGGTTGCTCCCAGTCAAGACACGGCCATTCTCACTTTTCCACAATTTTCTCATTCCCTTACAATTTTCTTTATATTCTTCGTTTGAATGACACAAAATTTCAATTAACTTTAAGAAATATTTTCCGCGATGTCCTCAGGTAGTTTTCGCTTTCCCAACAATACACCGCAATTTTCACTTTCACTACATTTTCTCATACACTGAATCAAGTCAAAACACCGCAATTTTCGCTTTCTCTACATTTTCTCATTCCATTACAATTTTCCAATTTAAATGATTTTATATTCTTCATTTTTGTTCGTACCCGGAACTTTATATCATCACTGCACTATCTTTTCTTTTAACACCGCAATTTTCGCTTTCCCTACATTTTCTCATTCCATTACAATTTTCCAATTTAAATGATTTTATATTCTTCATTTTTGTTCGTACCCGGAACTTTATATCATAACTGCATCCACTATCTTTTCTTTTCCTTTCCTTGGTCCATTCCTCAAAATGTTTTCTATTCACTGATCACAATTTCAATAATATCCGAATTTTCCTGTCACCACTAGGTTCATGGTTTTGTATTTTAATGTAACCAAATTTCAGCGAACTTCCTAAAGATTTTCCAGCTCAAAGCTACCACTATTCCCAGTCAAGTCGAGAGCCCTCTTTTTTCTCCCTTGTCTTTCGAAATCCATAAAATTGAACTAATTATACATGAATGGCACAAAATTCCACTTAACTTTTGCAAACATTTGTGAACGTGACCAGCCTTCTACATATTTGTATAGCCTGCTTAAAGTCAAAAGAGTCCATCTCTTTTGCAATTCCCCGTTGATTATGTACTCTCTGGTCTGCGGATTGCTCTTCAATCCTCTTTGCAATTCATCTTTTTTGCTTAGACCCAATTTGATAAAACATAATATAACAAACCTAATTTGTAAACTTTATTTCTTTTTTTTCAGAGAGAAAAATCTTCATAGTATTATATCGAGTCAATATAAAGAGTACATATGAGAGATAGCAAGGGCCAATACTAGCGTCCTTGCGAGCATATGAAACCAAAAACTTACAGATATAGGACCTCCCTTGGAGATCAGAAACATGATCATAGCAAAAGAAATCTTAACAAAAAGCAAGGAACAAAACAGATAAGTAAATACTGAAAGCAAAAAGAGAATATCTGTGTAGCAAGTCTGAATAGGGAAGAAACAAAAGAATCAGATCATATTCCAGGGATGAAAAAATCCTGTATGAAGCAAGAACGGTCACCATCAGATATCATCAAAGACCAAGAACCAGGCTCTAATGACAGTCCTTCCCTCGACAGACGATCAACTTGAACATTAAGGGAGCGGGGAATGTGGTTGATAGAGCGCTGAACCAATTTATTCCAGAAGTACATAATCCGATCCATCCACCCTGTTAGATGGGGATAACTGATATGGCAGGCACCACTAACATGGTCAATCATGATTTTTGAGTCTCCAAAAATTGAAATGTTCTGAATCTCCATAAACACACAGAAGGCAAGCAGTCCAACAAAAGCCATTGCCTTAGCCAAGCTGTTAGTACCACTCCCCCCATTCCAAGATAAAAAATATTGCAGCTTCTCATCCATGATTACATGAACCCCGCCCACAAATATTGAATTGTTCGGCCCCATCAAAAAAAGCACACGGCATAATATGAGAGTGTCTACCACCTCAATTTTTCGTTGCGATTTCATCTTATGATTTTTAACAGGCAACATATCGTGAGTGGATAAAATATGTTGCATAGAAGAAATCAGAGGCTCTTTTGAATCTTGGACGATCTTGGCATTCCTCCATTTCCATAAGCTACATAAGACTATGATAAACAGAGAACGCCAAGAATCCTTTTGCGCACACCACCATTGAAAAGCATCTTGTACTGAAACAAAAACACCATGAGGAAAACCATAAAGCAGAGACAATTCATACCAGATCTGTAGGGAGGAGTCGCATTGGAAAAACATATGTAGGTTGGATTCCTCCACTGCTTCACACATAGAACATCTACTTGGACCATGCCAGCACCTCTTCCTCAAGTTGTCCCATGTCAAATTGCAGTTGTTGAAAACCAGCCACGAGAACAATATCATTTAAGAGGGAAACCCAATTTCCAGATACTATGGGGGACTATAGAGAAGGTGATAGAAGCCTTGGAATAAATCATGTCAACATATATGTCTTTTACTCTAACAAGAAATTTTGCATTTGGAACACTCCATATAAGCTGGTCCGCAGTTCCATATCGATGGATTCCCATGCTGCAGAGAACATTTTTAACTGATTTCCATTCTGTATGAAGCATGACAGGCAAGTGAAGATCATGTGCATCTTTCCAAATAGGAATAGGGCCGCACCAGGAAGAAATAAGTTTATCCCACGTGAAGGTACCATTCCTATAAAGAAAAGGTATAAGGTTTTTAGGGAAGCAAGTGCGCTCACGACCGCTTGCAATGGTGTCTATGCCGATGAAGGTTCGGTTGCCAGAGTAAAGGTTCCAACTCAGGTGCTATAAGAAGTAATGTTGGACCTTCATAAGACTAAGCCATATA
Source organism: Pinus taeda (assembly GCA_000404065.3). Classification (NCBI taxonomy): domain Eukaryota; kingdom Viridiplantae; phylum Streptophyta; class Pinopsida; order Pinales; family Pinaceae; genus Pinus; species Pinus taeda. Next base: position 15,624 of record APFE030779547.1, on the reverse strand, counting down.
GCAAAACCATGGCTAATTCCAATAGTTCCCCTCCTATACCAAAATTCCAGATCTTTGTCTTGCAGATATTTCTTTCTAATAGATGCACTCCACAGACCTTCTCCATAAATGGCTCTCGATAGTGTTTTGCATAAAAGCGCTCTGCCAAAAGAACGCATGTCAACCAGGCCCCATCCCTATGCTTCTTTGGCATAGAGATCTTTTCCAACTTCGACAGGTGAATTTTAATTTGACTAGAACTTCTGCCCCAAATAAAATTTGCTACCAATCTATTCATCTTGAGGATAATGCTAGCAAGAAGGAAGTGAATATGAGCCCAATACACCGCTAACTGCACTAAGACTGACTGTGATAGAATAAATCTCCCGACCAGTGAAAGAGCCCTGTTTTCTCTGCCCGAGATTTTTTTATAGAACCTTTCCAGTATCCGTTGCCAATCCGAACTGGAGTAACCTTTAGCCTTTAATTGAAAACCCAGATATTTCATGCCATCTTTAATCGATTTCGAAACAATACCAAGAAGATCAACAATCCAGATTATGATTTCCATGTTTGTATCATTATGGTGAAGGGAAGATTTTCCTTTGTTAATATATAACCCAGTGGCCCTCTGGAATCTATTAAGAATGTCATGAGGCACATCCATGACGCCCTGCACAGCATGGCGAAGATGAGCAAATCATCAACAAAAATATTATGTGATACATAGATATCCCTGCAAATCCTAACCGGCTTGCATCGTTTTTCGGCCACGACTCTGTTAATCTGTAGACTGAGAGAGTTCATCACTAATATAAAAAGAAGAGGGGAAAGGGGGCACCCCTGGCGAAGCCCCCTTTCCGCAAGAAAAAAAGGAGAAGGTATTCCATTTATAAGCACCGAATAATGGACATTTTCTACACATGACATGATCCAATTTATGGATTGAGAGTTTAGACCAATTTTAGCCAGCAAACACCTCAGGAATCCCCAATCCAAACAATCGTAGGCTTTCTGCAAATCAACTTTAAGAATGACCGCATCCATCGTCCTTGATATCATTGAAAATAGGCTTTCCTGTGTGATAGCAACAGCATCCAAAATGTTGTGTCCCTTTAAAAAAGCATGTTGGTCCTTGGAGAGGAAAGAGGCCATCGTCAGTTTCAATCTCTCCGCAATAATTTTGGAAATTATTTTGAAAGATATATTGCATAAAGATATCGGCCAGAAGTCATGAAAAGATTCTGCTTCATCTTTTTTTGGAATAAGAGCAATCAAAGTGGATGATGTGTTGTGGTGTATACTTCCAGACATATGGGATGCCTCTACCATCCGCAGCAAGTCATTTTTGAGGATGTCGAAGAAGTGGATATAGAACTCAATGTTCCAATCGTCCGGGCCTGGACTTTTATCCTTGCTGAAAGCTTTGAGAATGCCAAGAAGTTCCCCTTCAGTGATTAGCTGGAAGAAACTCGCGTTACCATCATCATCAAACATTAATGGAGCCAATTCGATCCCCCAAAGAACATCCTGAAAATCGCAGACTTCCCTCCTTTTGTATTGATTTTTAAAATGCCACACTGCTTCATTTGAAATAACTTGTTAGGATACAAAATAACCACCCTTTCCATCCAAAATTCTCTAGATTGCGTTTTTGACCCACCTTGCATTTGCAACTTTATGAAAAAACTAGTGTTCTGATCGCCTTCCTTCAGCCAAATTGCCCTACTTTTGAGCCTCCAAGAAGCCTCCTCCTATTGAAGAAACTTTTGCTTTCTTATCTCCAGATCCCTTATGCGACATTTGATACTGAGAGGAAGATCATTTGTACAGGTGGTCCCTAAGAGGTGGTCCAGCTCCTTTTGTATGACATGGAGTATCTGCTTGTCCTTTTTTTTTATCTTGTTGCCATTCCTTTGACACCTTTCTCAATATCACCATTTTTTCCCTCAGAGACATCATTGGAGGGGAAGAATCTCTTTTCGATAGTTCCTTCCATGATTTGGATATAATCGCATTGAATTCTGGGACCTCTAACCAAGTCCTATTAAATTTGAAGGGGTAACCCATTCTGAAGCCCTTCTCCCGCCAACTTAGGACTATAGGCCTATGATCAGAAGAAAAAGCCAACCCAATAAAAGTGATGGGCATGCCCATTTTGTCAATGACGCTCGCATGCAAAATGAAACGATCAATCCTCTTTGCAATATATGCTTCGCCTGACCTGCCGCTGTCCCATGTAGGCATCATTTTAGTAGGAGCAATATCCACAAGATTTTTGTTAAGAAGTTCCATCTTAATAAGATCAGCAAGCGGGTCTCTTTTTCTGCATTTACCCCAACATTCATCAGAGCTTAAGGTGAAGTTTAGGTCTCCCGCAATAATAAAAAATTCAAGATCAAAAAATTCTGAGGCAAACATTTTTCCCCAAAAGGGGAACCTGTTCTTATAGGGCGCATAGGTGTTTAGAATGTTAAAATGAAAGCTATGGCCTCTGAGAGAAGCCGAGATAAGTATACCAGCAAAACACTTAAATTCTCTAGCATTGATCCACGCGGGATCCCATAAAACTGCCAGTCCCCCAGAAAGGCCTCTTGCCTCAGAAGCAACCATAAACCATGTAGGAAACATTTTCCTAAAGTAGGAGATGGAGGCCCGACAAATGTGCATGGTTTCTTGGATCAGAACAATCTTAGGACGAGCCGATTGGAAAATATCCTTTAGCGCCAAGAATTTCGGGTTAGCGCCTAAGCCCCTGATATTCATGGAAACAATAAAAGTCATTTGGAAGGCTTACCAGCCATGCTCGCTCTAAGGGGATGTAGATCAGTCATACCATGAATTGGAACATCAACAAGGGCCAAGTTCCTCACACCGGAATCTGAAGCAATCGTTCTCCCCCTGTAATGCCGACTACCACCAGCGTGTTTCTTTCTAACAGTAATATTCCTTGCGGAATTAGGACTAATGAAGGGCGAAGCTGGGCTATTCGGCTTGTGAATGGTTAGAGGCTCCAGTTCGAAAGATTTTTTACAAAGCAGAAAATCAATATCACTATCATAGCGATTCACCGGAGAAGACACAGGGGAATTAAAAGGGGTGGCAGCCTCCCGCGGCTCTTTACCTTTAGAGGATGGACGAGTACACTTATCTGGAGTCGGGGAGGAGGAAGAGATGGTAATAGAATGGGAGACGACAATAAAATAACTCATTGGCAGAGGTGGAGGAGAAGGAACAGCCTTGACAACCGCAGGTTCAGGAATGGACGCGCAATAATATTTTGAAGACCCACTATAATCAAGATTAACAGGAAAAACAGGGGAGGTCTTGCCAATATTAGGCCCGAAAGAAAAGTCTGGTGGAGGAAGCCAATGAGACAGAGGAGGCTCCGTGAAATCTAGTGCCTGATCATCAATAGGATCAGTCGCTGATAGAATAATGGAAGATGAAGAAATCTTCTCAGCAAGTGGGATGGAAGGGTCCACCCGACTTCTGCGAAAGAACAACCTTGATTTTGGAATAACATGGCACCTGCAATTTTTTATGAGGTGCCCAGTTCTGTGGCAAGAGGAGCACCTAAAAGGAATACCCCAGAAGTCTAACCTTTGTTTAATACAGGACCGACCCCAAGCAATCTCAATATGGTCAGGGTAACCTCCTTTATATGTCTTCTCGATGAGAATCCACGCAATCCTTTTATCCTTTTCTCCTCGGCACCAAGGGTCCACATAAACGAATTTGCCAATGGAGTTTCTAATCTCTGTGAGGGATTCGATATACCACATTTCCAGTGGAATATTTGGGAGTTTAACCCAGATCAAATTATTAGAAGGAGTGTTTTTTAATGGATCAAACCAATATATCACTTGTAGAGGGCTGGGAAGCTTCTACCACAAACCCAGGGACTCTTGAAGACAATCTCTAAATCAGACGCCTTAAGGAAATGGAGGCAATACTAATCTTTCATAAGGCGAGAGATAATGGGGGTATAACCTATCAAAGGCTTCCACCGCTCATCGAGCCAATTCCTCATAACAGCATCATCCATTATGGGGAAATGCATCTGCCAACCAAAGCAAGATTCTGAAGACTGCCAATTCTGTCTGAGAGATGAGAGCAGTCCAGAGAGATAGCTTTAGGTGGAGAAGAAGTTTTAACGGGATTCCTGGCTTTATTGTATTGGGATGCCTTTTCATGCACCCTCGATTCCTTCTCATGCCACATAGGTTTAACAATCATATCATCCACAGTGGCTTGCCACCTGACGGACACCTTGGACCTCTCACAAGACTTTTCTGCCATGATGGTGGCATGAATCAATGCCTTCGTGGTAGAAGTGTCTGAACCACCGTCCATCGAACCGAGAGAAAAGCCAACCCCAGGCAGAAAATCCCCTTCCTTAAATAAGATAAGGACAGGAAAGTACATAAAATAAAGCTTCCCCCGATCCAAAATTGAACATAACACCTGGATGGAGTAATAGCCAGATGAGGGAAATTAAGGAGGATGGGACAGAGCAGACATAGGAAACGATGCCTAGAACTCTCCAGAGGGAAAAACAAGTGATACAAGGCAGACACAATCAACGAGAAACAACTTATGACAGGGGAATGATCAGAAAATGACGATATCAAGCTGCCAAATTGAAAAGGAAGGAAGTTCCTAGAGAGACAGTACACTTTAGTACCGAAGCCACGTCGAAATAAGGACATAGTCTAATAACTCTAAAGAGATTTGAAAAAAACCATGCAGGGGGGATTACGGGAGAAACCACCCCGAAAAAAGAAACCAGAAACCACTTCCAGTCAAACCAAAAGAAGCCAAGACAGACTATAGATCAAGGTCGAAAGACACCAGAGGAAAGGCATCTAACCAGTAGAGGTTTCCCTGCAGTCTATACAGCAATAGTACATCACAAGAACACACCACCAATCCCCAATTCTAATATGAAAGTCTGTGCATGGCTTACAAATAACAAAGGATTTCTTCAGTTTAAGGAAGTGTCTTGAGCATCTTGACAATTCAAACTATGGAGAAAAGACTAGCTAGAAATTAAAAACCAGTACTCAGTTCTATACAGAAATACTGATAATATGATATATTAGCAAAAGACCTCCAAATTGATCAAAAAGAAAAATAGCAGCAGTTCGCCAAACTGGTAATAACCATTAAACAACAGAATTCCATGGGTATACTCAGGCCTATCGCTTAATAGAAAATCACCATAACTGGTGGGCTCCAGTATTGCAGCAATAATGTTGCAACTCCTGAGACTCCCTTCTTTACTTTTATCAACCCGGTAGTTCGTAAAAAACTTGGAAGCGACGATGTTGTATGCACAAGTACTAGCTCTTGCCGCAGCTGTCACTTGGTCAGCTGGCACAAGTCCTCTAGGGGCTTTAGACAACTTCTATGAGCTCTTAGAAGAAGCTTTTAAGTGATGGATGAAACCTATCTCAAAGGAAGCTAATCTACTTGCGAAAAGAGATTGATAAACTGAAGGAAAACGCAAACCCTAGCAAACCCTAATTCTACCAGCTAGTCCTACTGATGCAAAGATGAGAGTGCAAACTACTAAAAGAGATGCCATTACTTCTATGAGGGAAAAATTCATGTGTTTACGCTACCTTTATCCTAAGAAAACATCTTTTTTGTATTTTTGATTAAGCTGTCAATTTTCTCATGCATATGCTTGAACTGTGCTTTACTGTGCAGGGGTGGATCAAGGAAGAGGAATGTTTGGAAAAGGGTGGAAAGGTTCAGAGAGGGTCTAAGGAGTCCCTAACACTCTTCCAGAAAGTTTCACAAAGTTTGGCTATCAAGAAACCTCATTTGTGAGCTTCTACAGGAAGTCTGCAGGGGTTCTACAGGATGTTTCAGAATTTCTACAGGATGTTTCAGAATTTCTACAGGATGTTTGGGAATCGGTTTTTAGGGGATGGATGAGTGAGGGAAGGTGCATGGATGGATCTGGAGGTAAGATAGGGGTCTAAAAATGGCCTAAGGACTGGTGGGTGGATTGGTGAAGAGATGTAAAAGGCTGACTTGGCTTAAAGAAGGCTAAGGCAATGATGGGTAAGGAGGTAAGGATTCGTGGACAAAAAGGATAGATAGGGAATCAGAAACTTAGCTAAGAGACAGGACAGGTGGCTCAAATGATGCTTTGGGTGGATGAATGAATGAAGAAGATGCCCTGCACAGTGTACCTTGATCGAATCAACAAAGACCTACAAATGATCAAATCCTAAACTAGTCTAGTCTATCCATCAATCAACATAAATGAGCAGCAACTTTATTTGGGAAGAAAACTTTGTACACCATCTATGTAAAGAAACATTTTAGATGTCTAAACCCATGACTAATCTCTACTAATAAAACAAGCACACGAAAGATTGCATAAACAAGCAAACTAGTGTTTTTGTGAGGCAACACTGTTTCCTCAATTCCAGCCCCAAATCCAATAAGGATGAGGCGAAACCAAGAGTGTGGTTGTCCCTTTTATTGGAGGTTTTGCTGTTATTATCCTACCAAAACACCTAAACCAAAGTCATTCATGAACAGTGGTCTATTCCAGCAACATAACGAAATCTACTTAACAGAAATATGTTCAAATGCATAAAGGAAAATAGTGATACGTAAAGGAAAAGTAACAATACAGAAAGGAGGTCCTAGGCTCTCAGGTTGGGCCCAACCCTAAGAGCTTTGGCTCCTATGAAAAACTCAGATTTGATAGGAAACCAAATTGCTTCTCATTATCCAAAAATAATCATAATAGTCATGCCAAAAATGACTACAAAGGAACAAAATAGAGCTGCAACACTGAGGTGCAAAGTACACAATAGTTTCAAAAGCCTTTTTATGAAGGCTGAGGCCTCAACATTTATAGATCACGAGGGACCTAGCTGGCCTCCTCAATTTTTGGAACTCGACTGTCAAACTGTGAGTTAAACAACCCCTTTCTAAATGCTGCTTGGCTGCCTTCTAGATTCGGTTTGGTGGTGTTGAACTGGTAAATCCCCTCTGCGGACAGAGGCGATCCCACTAGCCCAACACGGGTCTAGCAACAATCACACAACGCTAACACGCAAGCTCCTAATTACATAAATCAAAGATCGATCATGATGGTCTACCTGGATTCCAATGCTAGTAGTTGTAGAAGAATCACCACTCCCTTCCCTTTGCTTCGGCTGGTCACAATCCTCACGATCCTCGTGAATGGACACCTGCACATGCAAAGAACGATACAAGCACAAGCATAAAATCCAGCATATGTAATTATATATCGGTCAGAAAAGACATAACTCAAATACCATTAAAAGACACATGAGTGGAACCATAATGATAGTCGTCTATTAATGAGTAAAAACAAAGAAAGATTACAACCAAAGGTTCTGACATTGAACCTCCTCTGACTGGGCAAGCAGCTAAATACGCCTTGCAAAGTGACCTCTTCTCTCTCAATATTTTGGCAGCATAACCCCTCTATACTTCTCAATTCTCACTATCACTCCAACATTATTTCAGTACTCACAATAGCTCTAGCAAAACTAGTTGGTTTAATGCAGGGGGACAATCATTTATAGATGGAGGAGGAAGGAGTATGCATTGTATCAGGACGCCTACTGAAGATTAGCATTATCCCTGAATAGCCACTGAACTTAGTTGTCATGGATAAAAATATGACACTCGACCACTTCCATGAGGATTTTTCCCTCAGAGAACTCCATGAACAAAGAGGAAAAAACATTTCAGTGCGCGCTGGCTAAAAATCATAACCAAATTTAGGTGGC
>APFE030779545.1:404124-422099 GCA_000404065.3 Pinus taeda | reverse complement strand
TATTTAATAAAATAATATATAACGTGTCCTAACGTGTCCTGTTCTGGGGGGTCAGCGTGTCCGAATCCGACACCACGAATCTCGAATCCTACGTGCCTCGAATCCCCGTGTCAGGTGACTTAGCTAGCAGCTCAAATGGGATGGGAGATTCATTAGATGGATGTCAAGACAACATTCTTGAATGGGGTGATAGAAGAGGATGTGTATATAGAACAACCCGAAGGGTTCGGAACTGATGAAAAGAGAAGTCATGTTTGTAGACTAAAGAAAGCCCTGTATGGGCTCAAGCTAGCACCCAGAGCATGGTATGGTCGGATTGATAGTTACTTGCAGCAGTTGGGATTTGTCAAAAGTGATGTTGATCCCAATCTCTACTACTTAATGATAGAGAATGAGCCACTTATTCTGGTATTATATGTGGATGACTTGTTTTTAACAGGGTCATCCAGGCTCATATAGGATTGCAAGAAGAATCTTTAAGCTGAATTCGACATGAAGGACATGGGGTTGGTGCATTATTTTTTAGGGTTGGAAGTTTGGCAGAAGATGGGGAGATCTTCCTTGGGCAAGGAAGATATGCTACAAAGATTCTGAAGAGATTCAAAATGCAAGATTGTCGACCCATGACTACTCCCATGATCACCAACTGGAAGAAAATAGTTGCATTAGGAGACAAGGAAGTGGACACCACCTTGTACAGACAATTCATTGGGTCGCTCATGTACGTGGTCAACACTAGGCTAGACATTTGCTTTGCTGTCAACACTCTTAGTCAGTTCATGGTGGAACCAAAAAGGGTGCATTGGGTGAAAACTAGACACATTCTCAGGTATGCGCGTGGAATAGTGGGATACGGGTTGAAATACTCCCGAGGGGAGGATGTCAGATTGTATGGGTTCACAAATGCAGATTGGGCAGGTAGTTCAGTAGACCGAAAAAGTACCTCGGGGTACTGCTTCAGTGCCGGATCAGGGATGATATCTTGGTGCAACAGGAAGTGGAAGTTGGTAGCTCTGATGTCAGCAGAAGCAGAAGTAGAATATATGACAGCCAACACAGCTACGTGCAAATATATATAGCTTAGAAAACTGCTTGTGAGCTTGTTCAGAAAAAGGATGGAAGCAACTAGGGTTTACTGTGATAATCAAAGTTGTATCAAACTCTCTGAGAATCCAGTATTTCATGATCGGTCGGAACACATTGACATCAGATGTCACTTTATCAGCCTCTGTGTTCAGCTTGGGGTAGTACAACTACAGTTTGTCTCCACAAGAGATCAGGTAGCAGACATAGTCACAAGGGCTCTAGGAAGAGCTAAGTTCATTGAGTTTAGAGAGCAAATGGGTATGGTAGAGAATCCGTTTCAGTAGCAGAAACAGGTGATTTCTCAGTTACAGTGGAAGAGGGAGATGCAATACGAATGAAGTTTTGACAGTGGTAGGGTCAGCAGCAATACAGATGCAACAGTTGCACAGTGGTTGGTGAAGGCATGTCAGACATCGGCGACGCAGAGGGAGATGTTACAGAACAGAGTTATGCTTCAACAGGTTGCATTGCTAGAGCACATTCCTCGCTAAGAGGGAATGTTGATTTCTGGTAGCATTGAATGTGCTCTAAGTCTCAAATTTTGCAGGGAGGCTTAGACACATGCATTCTCCAATACCCATAAATCGTTTTGGGAAATTCCACCTAGAGACAGTTTTATTAAAATAATTAATTATTTTTAATGGGACCCTAAGTCTAAACTTAGGAAATTAAAATAATTAATGGGTATTAATCTAAAGTGTGGGTGAAACTTCTAGAAGAAGGCGGAGATCAAGTCAATATGAACCTAGCCATTGATTAGGATCTAATCTAGGCCGTTGATAGATCAGCGAGAGGATTATAAGAGAAGGTTTGATGGGCACTTGGAGAACAAATTAGAGGTAGATACTCAGTTACCCGAGTAAGATCGATTTTCTCACTGGTCGAAGTTCAACAAGAGAAAATCGTATCGGAGGGAGAGTTGCAGGTGAGAAAGGAAGAGAGGGCATCAACGTCTTTCGAGAGTGCAAGACAACAAGACACAGAGGAGGGAGTGACAACGAAGAAGTTGGTTGACGCAGAAAGAGGCGGCGCAGAGGTAGGTTGACGTTGGGACTGCGCAGGTAGCTAGACGCTGGGCCAGTGTGGGGAAATTGACGCAAAGGGACATAGAAGGATTTAGAGGGAAGAGGAGTACTTCCCCTGGATTAGAGATTTGTCAGGAAGCGTCTGTAAATTTTCTCACTTCTGTTTTGTTGGTTATAACTTGTAGATGAGATTTTGCTGAAGAATAATAAAGAAACCCTCATTTGCTGCACTGGTTTTCCCACATTGGGTTTTTTCGGGGACGATTGTCCAAAAATAACTGTCATTGTGATTGTATTTGTGCCAATATTTTTCTTTGCATTTACTTTTTGCAATATTTTAATTGTGAAGGCTGCAGTAGAATATATTTCGATATTTGCCGTAAGAACATTGTGAATAACTTATTTATGAGATAATAAGTAGAATAAATAATATTAATCACTGCAGTTGGATTTCTATTAGAAATTTCAACATGGTATTAGACCTGAGGTAAAGCAAAGGGAAAGTGCCGGAAGACCTAGCATTGAAGGAAGAAAGGAATTCAAAATTCCTATAGGGGCAATAATTACCATCTCCAAGGGGTTTGCATAGTTCAAGGTAGGAGGATCAATTTTTTGTGGTAAAACTCTTTCTGAGTGAGTCGACAGAGAGGTAAGTTTTTCTGATCAAAATTTGCCAGTGACAGAAGGAACAACGCAACAGAAGATTCAACGAAGAGGGGTTTTCTCAGGTGGGACGCAGTTTTTCCTGCAACATTTGCTAGAAGCAGGATACTGTCAGAAATCGACACAAGATGGATACTCAAAGTGTCTCAGAGTTGTCTACTAGATTAGAAGAAGAATTTGCATGCCTAGCATATTCAGCGTCAGCAGATGTTTGGTACATCGATAGTGGGGCTTCTGCTCATATGACTGGAGTACGAGAACATTTCTCGAGCTGTTAAGAAGAACAAATGGACTTCCAGATTACTGTGGGAAACATAACAAAATGTACTCCAGTAGGGAGAGGCACCATAGCATTTCAAACGGAAGCAGGGATCAACATCCAAGCCACCAATGTTCTGCATGTGCCAGGATTGGGAATGAACTTGATTTCAGTGTCCCAGTTATAGGACAATGGATATGATGTATACTTCATAGGAAAGAAAGTATATGTCAAGCATCCAAGCTATAAGAAGAAAAGACAAATTGGGATTCGAAGCAACAAATTGTATAGGTTGCAGCTTGAGTCACCAATGGCACTAATAGGCAACAACTATGATGGTGAAAAGGAACCAAATGAATTATGGCACAGGCAAATGGGACACTTACACCATGGAGAACTGAGGATGTTCAGAGAGACTGTTACAGGAGTACCAGCCCGTAGTAGTGAGAATGATGACTTATGCGGAGGATGCGTGCTAGGAAAGTATGCTAAAGCAGCTTTTTCCAAAAGTAACAATAGAGCATAATGTGTATTAGGATTGATACACTCAGATATCTGTGGTCCAGTGTCCACAAAAGCTCTTAGTGGTGGCGAATATTTCGTCACTTTTATTGATGATCACTCTAGAAAAACCTGGATCTATTTCTTAAAGACCATGGATGGGGTCTTTGATCGATTTAGAGAGTTTAAGGCTCTCATTGAAAATATGACAGGGAAAAAGATAATGGAATTGCATTCAAATAATGGTGGAGAATATACAGACAAAGACTTCACAAATGTCTTGCATTAGTTTACTTATTAAATAATTAGGAAAACTGTTTAAATGAATAAGAAAGGACTAAACACCTAAATTATTGAGAAGAGAGATATTACCTAAAATCCGACATTCAAAAGATACATATGAAACACTTCGTACTTATATGGTGTTAAATAAAATTTATAATTCCAATCATTCTAATATAAATATTGATCATTATAGAGTTTAAAGTTATAAGTTAATTATTGTTAATATATATGTATATAAATATATATTTATATAAGTTAAAGTTTTAAAGTAATATAATAAATATTTGATAAACTATGTAATCTGTTATTAATTAAAAAAATTCTATAAAAGATAAAATATTATTAAATTTATAAAAGATAAAATCATTAGTTTAAAACATGACAAAGACTTTAGAATTTATATACTCACCTCACCTCACTCTACGTGTAAAAAAAATAGTTTGCCAAATCAAATCTAAGGAGGGCGGTGGAAGAAGGCGGTGACTGCCAAAGGGGGTAACTTATTCCAAGCACGCAGAGACAGAGGGGGAGGATTTTTGGCTGGAAGAGGAGGATGAGAATGAGAGTTAGAGATCTAAATTAGAGTTGGGATTCCATTATTCTTGAAGCTTTTGGGCACAGGAGACCGAAATACCCTAATTGGGAAGTATTTTGGAGCTGGGTACCAAGGCTGTGCTCAACTTGGCTCGGTGTTTTTGGTCTTTTGTAACGAGAGCGGGAGCAAATTGGGATTGTCTTCAAGCTAATTTCCAGGTATTCCTGTGCACTTAATTTTTCAAATTCTATGTTTGGTTCATGATAAACTCAAGGTAAATAAAGGATGCTGATATAATTGTTAGGAATCAGGATATATATATATATATATATATATATATATATATATATATATATGAGGACCCTACACAAAGGATGCATGTATGATCCTCCTAGCAAAATGTTGAAGATGTCAGATTCTACATGATTGGCTTGCTCATCAGTTTGTTCATCCTCACTTTCATCCCCCTCACTTCTCTCATCCTTAGATGAAGAATCAGGTTCAACAACGTTTGTTGGAGCCAATGTGTTTGGGATTTGAGAAGAGCTCGACCTATCTTCTTCACTTTGCTTTTTGGGAGAAGGCCTTCCTTTAGGGATGTAACTCGATTGTTGGGCCTTTTCTAAGGTGGTGATTTTGTTCATGATAACCCCGTCACGTGCATTGGCTTCTTCGGTGAACCTTTCCATATTTTTGAGAATGGAAAGGAGAGTTTCTTCGTGTTGATCTTTGGACTTCTCCTCGGTTTCAAATTTGGCTCTAGGGTGATCATTGATATCAACCTTTGAAATTGCAAGTTTTCTTCAACTTCCATTGCCATTTCTTTAGCCTCGACCAAAGTGGACAATTTCTTATCCCTCAACACATAGGTGAGGTGGCCACTCATGACTTTTATGAATTTGTCATGGATGTTGGCCTTAGATGGTTTCAGATGATCGAGTATATATTTGACTACCCTATCAAACTTTGGAATGAACTCTCGCACATCTTCCCTTCCCTTGGTTATTTGGTAGAACTTTTCAATGTTGAAGGTCCCTTGGCCACTGCATGACCACCTTTTTATGAATAGCTCCTCAAATTCATCGGAGTCCTTTATGCATCCAGGGGGAAGGCTAAGATACCAATCTCTCGCTTGTCCCTCAAGTGATAATGCAAAAAGCATCATGATCCTATTTTCATCAAATATCATTCTAAGGGACATTTGCCAGTATAATTCTTCAATAAAACCATGGTCATTCGAAGTAGCATCCCCTTTGAATTTGGGCAACCATCAGTTAAATTTTTTAGGTAACGGCTTGGGATCATTACTCAATTTCAAAGGGGCAAAGACACTACCAAGTGTCTTTCGCTCTTGGTCATCTTGGGTTGATCCCTTGTGAGTTAGTGCTAGAAGTAGATGCCATCTTTGGAGATGTATCATTAACCTTCTCTAATTCGGGGAAAAGGGAGGTTCCAACGGGTGATGGAGTCCACAATCCCCTTTTTACAACAACCCTAGTTAAAGGAGAAATGTTGTTGCCTTCAAGTAAACTAGGGGATTGGACAATGAGTGGAGTCGCCAGAGGAATATTTATAAATGTCATCAATGAATCAATTCCTTAATAATTCACTAGGGAGGTAGACCTACTTCCTCCCCGACAGCGGCGCCAATATGTTACCGCTCAAACTAGTAGGGGACCTAAAGGGGCTCCCTAAAGGGAAACAAATGGAGACTTAGCCCACTGTCACCTCAGCTAAGGCTCCCTTTTATTTACGGACTTTCACCTATGGGAGGAGGCCCTGTATGTATGGAGTCACCAATGAAGTATAAGTCAATGGATGAGTGACTAAAATAAACCCTTTCCTAGAAGAATTTGAAGGATGGATCTTGCTTGCTGTCTAAGCAAGGTACTATGTATTCTAGGGAGAGGGGTAAAGTATTTGAGGGTTATGTTTATGTGATAAGACTTATGAAGGAGTTTCCCAACCCCTAAAATCCTTGTTAGAATTGGTGTTCCGGATGGTTCTTGAAAAATGGTCTTTTAAAGGAAAGAGAGAACATGGCGCCAAGTGGACCTAGTCTAGGGTATGGGGAAAGAATATAGCAACCAATGATATTCTTACCCTAGACAAGGTGGGGAAAGGATCAAAGAAAGTTTTTCACTCCAAAAATGTTGTTTTGACCCTATGAGGTACTAGCCTTGGGGATGGTAGGGCAAGTTTTCATCCCGGAGCTAGGGCTAGGCTTTTCTCCCAAGTTAGTTGTTAGAATGTCTTCAAAATTGGAGGAGAGCTAGAGGAAAGGACAACATAGAAAATCCTAGGAGATCAATTTTTTTTTTTGTTTTTTTTTTTCCTCTGGCTAGCTTGTTGGGGAATTGATGCCCAAGGCAACCAAATGTGGCTAGACCTGGGAGGAGGTGAAGGAATATGGTTTTTAGTGACCACCCTGGGTAGATCAATGCCGTAATCTTTGGGAGAATGTAGTCTATGTTGAGTATGAGTAAGATTTCTTGGTTCCCAATCAAGGAGGCCTCAAGATCACTTCACGTGTCTTCAAGGTCAAGAAGAAGTAACCTTGTAGCTTTTATACTTCGATGTGCAAAAGGAGTGGCTTGTCAAGGTTTAAGTTCTTTGATAGAATTAACCCTAGGAGATTTTGCTCATATTGCATGACCCATACATTGAGAGATGCTATAATAGAGACAAATTCCACAATTTTAAGCAATAAATGCATGCAACGATTAGCCCTAGAACAACGAAAATCCCATTCCAACATATGTGACAAAAGTAAACAAGAATAACATCAAAAAGCACGTACTTACATGTAATAGAGTATATCCAACTATTCACAATTGACAATAGAGAAGCTCCAAGAGAAGATAGACCAATATCCACACATCAAAACTCATTCATAAAGCTCCAATTCATCCTTTTAGAAAAAGTGCGAAAATTTCAAGAGAGATAAGAGATCCAAACCAAAGTGATGATGAGCAAATGAGCTCATCTCACTTGTATTTATACACAAATTAAGAGTTCGAATTAGCCTGCTTGGCCTTTATAAGCCCCAAAAATAAAATAATGTTCTAATAATACAACTTTTGGTGACAAGCCCACCAAACTAGCTCATAAATGAAAAAGTAAGCCTCTCAAGAGGTCAAATAATAATCTATGCATGTCGTAGGGCGCTCTAAAAGGCCTAATGAGGTCCATGGGTGCCACAGTGAAGAATAGGACCCTCAAAAGTAGTGGACAAGGGGTTGGCCCCTTGTGATAACCTGTGGTGCTCCAAATGACATGTGGGGGCACACAAGTGTGCTCATGGGTCTCCAAACAAATCGAAGATGCCCGTAGATCGCCTGCAAGGGCTAGTATGATAGTGTAGGTGATGCTACATCATCGTGCAAGTCCTGGATCATCTGCGAAGCGTATGGTGTAGATCTAGGGCCGACTGGGCATGATGGATCAGGTGCATCCTCCTCGTCCAATAAGTGAACCACGAGCAATCTCTGAATGGCTGTGGGGATCCATGGAGTGCAATCTACTACTGTGGAAGCCCATGACTCTCAACGCTCAACCTACATGTGCCAATGTAGTGCTTTGGAGGATTAGGACCCTGTATAGGGAGACCAAACCCCAAACGGAAACCATCTGCAATTCTGCATAAGATCCAATGGGTCCCCTAGCCTTCCAGTACAACAAGTCATTAGAGAAATCGAGTAAATGAGCTTACCTAATCATGGACCACAGGTGGGGAATTCAGGCCTGCCCTTCCATCATGGGCTTTGGGATGTACCAATGTCTCCTAAACTCCAAATGGGGTTAACCAAGTACCCAATTAGGTGGTTTCTACTTCTAAAGGGGATAATATCCAAGGTACATCTTTCAAAAGGTGGTGGCACGTGACAGATATGGTGAATGAAGTAGGGGATGAGAAGGGGACAAAGACTTGAACGAACTATGGCACAAAAGGATGGGTCACTTGCACCATGGAGCTCTGAGAATTCTCGGCAGCACTGTAACAAGAGTTCCGGATCTGAGTATGGAACGAGATGATGTATGCAGGGGATGCGCTCTAGGAAAGTATGCCAAGGCGGCATTTCCTAGGAGAAACCACAGGGCCAAGAGTGTACTAAGATTGATACACTTAGTTATCTGCGGACCTATGTTCGTCAAAGCTCTCAGCGATGTCGAGTATTTCCTTACCTTCATTGATGACCACTCGAGGAAAACTTGGATCTATTTTCTGAAAACCAAGGATGAGGTTTTCTGTCGATTCAAGGAGTTCAAGGCTCTAGTGGAGAATCTGACATGTAAGAAAATAAAAGTCTTGCGCTCAGATAATGGTGGAGAGTATGTCAATAAGGACTTCACTGATTATTGCGCTAAGGAGGGCATCAGAAGAGAGTGGACAACTCCCTACAATCCGGAGTAGAATGGGGTGGCAGAAAGGAAAAACAAGACTATTATAGAAACAGCTAGGGCCATGTTGTATGATCAATATATGCCAAAATTCTTATGGGCAGAAGCATGCAACACAACTGTCTACGTTCAGAATAGGACTCCTCATCGGGCATTGGGCAAGATTACTCCAGAGAAAGTCTTCACTGGGAAGACGCCTTAAGTCAGTCATTTCAGGATATTTGGGAGTTTAGCATATTGTTGCATACTTGAAGAAAAGAGGAAGAAGTTGGATCAGACTGCAGAAAAGGGGTATCTGGTAGGATATAGCGAGAACGCTAAGGCATACAGAATCTAACTTCCAGGAAGCAGGAAGGTAGTAGTACGACAAGATGTAAAGTTCATGAAGGATAGAGCTTTCAGAAGATCTCGCAAAATGCCTTCCGAGGAGCAGTTGAAAGAGGATCCGTTGGTCATGCCTCTTCAACCAACGGAAGTGAAGAATTCTTCCTGAGATCAGGAAGATTCTCAGGATGAGGAGGAGGAGCGAACAGAAGTATCTGCTGGCAGAGGAAGAACCAGCAGGGAACTTCGTTAGATTCTGCGTGATGCAGAGAACTTCATCGGAGAGCCAAGGAACAGTAAAAGAGAGCGAAAACAGCCAGACAGGTATTAGGCGTTAGTAGCTTAGGATGGGGAGCCTACCAGCTTCAAGGAGGCAGTGCAGCATCAGGTCTGGCTAGATGCGATGGTGGAGGAGTATAACTCCATGATGGTAAACGATGTATGGGAGGTGGTGGCAAGGCCTCAAGACAAGTCTGTGGTAGGTTCAAGATGGATCTACAAGATCAATTATGCTGCGGACAATAGTGTTGAAAAATACAAGGCCAGGTTTGTCGCTAAGGGGTATGCTCAAAAGGGAGCAATTGACTATGAGGAAACCTTTGCCCCGGTAGCCAGGTATATATCTATTAGGACCGTGAATCTCTTGCAGCCCATATGGGATGGGAGATCCATCAGATGGATGTCAAGACAACATTTCTAAAGGGGGTAATAGAAGAAGAGGTATACATTGAACAACCAGAGGGCTTTGGGACTCATGAGAAGAAGTCTCATCTATGCAGACTGAAGAAAGCCTTGTATGGGATGAAGCAGGCACCGAGAGCGTGGTATGGTTGAATAGATGGCTACTTGCAGAAGATGGGGTTTGTCAAGAGTGACGCGTATCTGAATCTCTATTATCTGGTCGTAGAGAACGAGCCACTTATCTTAGTATTATATGTGGATGATCTTTTCCTAACAGGATCATCCAGACTCATTGAGGATTGCAAGAAGAATCTAGCCACAAAGTTCGATATGAAGGATCTGGGACGAATGCACTATTTCCTAGGGTTGGAAGTTTGGCAATAGAAAGGTGAAATCTTCCTTGGGCAAGGGAGGTATGCTACAGAAATCTTGAAAAGATTTGGGATGGGGGACTGTAGACCTGTGGCTACGCCAATGATCACCAACTGGAAGAAGATTGATGCATCAGAAGACAAGGATGTCAATCCCACCCTATACCGACAGCTCATAGGGTCCCTGATGTATCTAGTCAATGCCAGGCCAGATATTTGCTACACTGTCAACACCCTCAGTTAGTTCATGATGGAACCAAAGAGGGCTCACTAGGCAGCAACCAAACACGTTCTCAGGTATTTATAGGGAACAATTGATTATGGGGTCTTATACACCAAGGGGAAGGATATCAGGTTGAGTGGATTTACTGATGTAGATTGGGTAGGTAGTTCAGTGGATCGGAAAAGTACCTCTGGGTACTGTTTCAACATTGGATCTGGAATGACCTCCTGGTGCAGTAGGAAACAGAAGTTCGTGGCTCTGAGCTTGTTTGAGGCAGAATATATGGCAGCAAGCACACCTTCGTGTGAGGCCATATGGCTTAGAAAACTACTGGTAAACCTATTCAGAAGAAATATGGAGGCGACCAAGATCATGTGTGATAATTAGAGTTGCATCAAACTCTCTAAGAATCTAGTATTCCATCATAGGTTGAAGCATATTGATATCTGGTGTCACTTTGTCAGAGATTGTGTCCAACGAGGATCTGTACAGTTGGGCTACACTCCTACAAGGGAACAAGTGGCAGATATCCTCACTAAGGCCCTTGGAAAGTCAAAATTTGACTACTTTAGGGAAAATATGGGGATGGTAAAGAACCCCTTTCAGAAGTAGTGTGTTAGCAGCACGAATGAAGAGGGAGTTGCAGTGTTGGGAGAAAGGACCAGCAACAACACGGATGCGGAGGGAGCTATCGTAGAGATGCAGCAGTGGCAGTAGGGAGAGTCATGGGCAACAGTATAGGATGCAGCAGTGCAAAGGATGCTGGGCAAGGAGGCTTAACATCAGCATAGGGACCGATGCCGGATGATCAGGGTGATACTCAGTGAGGAGTATTACTAGAGCATAGTCCTCACTAAGAGGGAGTGTTGATTTGGGGTAGCATTGGATGTGCTCTAGCCACAAAATTTGATGGAGAGGTTGGGGCACATGAGATCTCCAATATCGAGAAAGGATTTGGGCAAATTCTAAACAATTTAGGAGATATTAAAATAAGTATATTTTTAATGGAGACCCTAAGTCTAAACTTAGGGAAAATAAAATATTAATGTATATTAATATGAAACATTATTAGAATGGTCCAAAAGACATGGATCAAGCCAGATCTAATCTTAGTCGTTGATTAGGGGCTTAATCTCGGCCGTTGACTTATCAATGAGAAAAGTATAAGAGGAGGCTTGAGGGTCACTTGGAGGACACACTGAGGGAGACCAGTCAGTTCAATTTCTATAGCGGAGTTTGCTGAGAAATTGAACCAGTGATCTGGAGAGCAGTCAAGAGGCAGCAAGTACGGAATGGAAAGATGGGAGATTAGCGCAGAGGTAGAAGAGGCAAACGCAGAGCCATAGGAAGCCACGTAGAGGCAGTAGAGACTGCGCAGAGCCAGAAGGGCTTGTGTCATCCACGCAGAAGCTGCAGAAGTGACGCAGAAGGCCAGAGAGGCTGCACAGAGCCTCAGTGGGCTGACGCAGAGGGTTTCAGGCTGACCCAAAGGTCAGTAGAGCCTATGTTGGGTTCAGAAGAAGTGCTAGAAATTTGTCTATCTGTGGGTAAGCCAGTTTGGCACCCTGTTGTACTAGAAATTTGCTGAATAATAAAATCCTCCCTTGTTGCGCTGGTTTTCCCACATTGGGTTTTTCCGGGGACATTAGTCCAAAATAACTGTGTCCACTGTCAATGTGTGCGTATTTTTGTTTTTGTATTACGGTGTGATATTTGTAGCAATATTTATTTTAATGTTTGTTGAAGTAATTTCATGAATAACTTATGATGAAATAAGTAGGAAAAGTAAATCAGTTGCTGCAATGATAGAATTTTCACAATCTCTAATCAACGACTAAGATTAAATTAGACTTGATCCTCGTCTCTTAGAAGCTTCTCACCCATATTTTCATTAATACCCATTAATATTTTAATTTTCCTAAGTTTAGACTTAGGAACCCAATTAAAAATATTAATTATTTTAATAAAATACAATCCGGGTGGAATTTCACGAAATGATTTATGGGTCTTGAAGGTCTCATGTGTTCTAGCCCCTCCACAAAATTTTTGAGCTAGAGCACATCCGATGCTACCCAAAAATCAACAAGGTAGACCTCATATAAATAAAAGGTTGCCTCACATCTCATTTCATCATCATTTGTGGGCTATTTTAGCCCTCTTAGAAAATTTGGCCTAGCTCTTGTAGCTTGCTACTCTTGTGAAGATGTGATCTCTATGGATTTTTGCTATTGGAGATTATTCCTTGTTGTGGAGACGCCATTTTGGGATAAAGATGGATTGTTCATTGATATCTTGTGAGTGATTTTATTGTTGAATATTTTTTATGGTTATTGTATTGAATGTATTTTTGCTAGGGGTTCTATATTCCTTGTCTAAATGCATATCTTTATATGAAATTTTTGGTGAAATGTTACATGCTTTAATTAAGAATCTTGAACATCCCTTAAGAACCTCCTAGAGCTTTTCTTTTGATTTTATCCCCTCATGAAGTGATAGTTAGGGTTTTAAAAGTGGAAACTAAGGGTTTCCCTCGTTACTCCTTTTAAGGTTTTGATATTTCCATAGTACTTTTCCATATGCTCCATTACCCAACTAGTTAGTAGGCATTGGCTTCCACATAGATGGTCAAAAATTAAAATCTTAAAAATCTCCTCTTTCTTCTCCTAATATTTTGGGCCCCTAAAATTTCTACCCTTCAAGGCACACTGCTAGGGTTAGGGTTTGAAGCTGAGTTCAACTAGGGCATGAATGTTGATTTGGTTGGTGGATGTTCTATGTTTCTGAGCCTTAAAATGCTAGCAGTTTGCATTGTTGGGAGTCCCTCCCTAGGGCTTAGTCATCAACCCTAGGCAATTCTAGGGCTAGGAAAACCCTAATTTAGCATTAAGGCTTCAACTTGGTGTGAATTGAAGGTTTGTGGATCTTGTTGTTGTTTATATCATTATAACAAACCTTTTCTCTCCTCTTGTATCCCTAGTTGTGTTATTTTTGAGTCATACAAAAAAGCCCTAGGTTATAGGTCCCTTTATAGGCCACTTCTAAGGTGCACTATTCCTTGTCTTATAGAGTTTAACCTTGTCCTTAGCTTTAGTATCTTAGAGGGGCCTATTCAATTGTCACCTTTGAATTAGTGCCTTAAAATACCTATTAGGCGACTAATACCGCGAAGCCTCCCTTGTCATGAAAATCCACTAAAGAGAAGGAGGCAGTGTGTTGTGGTGATAGTGGGCCTCCACCTCAGTGTTGTTTGTTAGTCTAGTTCTTGTCTTGTGAGGCCTCTCACAACACCTGCTAGATTTGAGGCAACAAAACCTAAGCGCGTATGATAATAATCATTTTTCCCTATATGTGTGTGTTGAAAAATGTATATCGCTGAACTCAGTGGCAAACCTCATCTAAAGCTTATTGAAAAATTTGAACTCGAATCAAACTTAATCATTGCGAAACCCGAATTCAAACTTGGATCATGTGACATAAGTGAGAGGCATTTGAGGTTGGTTGTCTGTGGATCATTGTAGGGGTTGTTGGTTGGCAAGCTGCATCATAGGAGAAAATTTCTCCTAGGGTCACCAATGTATGCAGATGGTTGGGTAAGGGGTAGCGTGCCTTTTCCAAGAGATGAAGTGAAGTGAAATGTAGGTGTAACTGTGGATTTTTCCTAGGAAAAAGGTTAAGATGTGATATGATACACAAATCACCTAGGTAAAATGGTGAGAAGTGGAGAAAATGTATGTGAGAAATGAATTTAAGCTAGGATAAAGTTATAATATGCTTGCAATAAACAATTCGCCTATGTAAATCTATGGGAGTGATGTGAATATGGATGGAACTAGGTAAATGCATCACCATGTTAGAGGTCAACCTTGGAAGACTAAGTGAAAGTGATTAGGATTTGATCACCATATTGAAGATATGTGAAGAAAAGGATACACCCCTGAAGCAACCTTCCCAAACATTTCAACCTTTGGAAGCTATAATGATCCCATCAAGTTGCGTAAGATCATGTTTACCACTCATGTCAATATGAGGGGTGACACTCGAGTTTTGCAAAGAATAAATTGGCGACTATGAGAGAAAGCAGTGAACCCATTGCTAGCCCATAAATTGGTTCATACAGGATACCTTGAAAACAAAAAAAATGTGGAATTTAGGCACAGACTGTTAATTTTAGGAGTGTTCTATGCTTAGAGCAATTTAATTCAATTTTCACAATGAGCTCCATATATTTTCCAGATTAGCAATCACATCAGCATTGAAGTAAACTGCAGACAGAACATAAACATAAATCGCAGAAGACAAGCCAAGACAAGAGGACACAAGATGTGGCACTAGCCAGGGACAAACCCTAATGTGGGGAAACCCTTGATCAATTCTTCTTATATGTTCTTCAATAGTTCAACAGAGAGAGATAGTATGTTTACAACAAAAGTCAACACTTTGACTTATCTAGATAAGAGCATAGATCATCTCTAAGAAGATGATACATGAGATCAATTGAATACATGTTGCTTCAAATAATTCTCCAAGTTGACTCCTTCACCTATCATTGTGTTGCATTTCGTCATCATGCTGCACCTCACCACGCTACACCATGCTGCACCCATCATCACTATGCTGCATCTCATCACGCTTCATTAATCATGACTGTACCCATCACTGTACTGCATTATGTGCCATTGTTGCACCATGTTGCCATCCTGACCTATGTGTTGGCTACACCTTGCTTGCTTGTTTGTTGTCCCTAGCATGCTTCTTGTCCTTAGCATGCTTGTTGTTGCATGCTAGCTGTAACATTGCATGCTTGGTGTATTTGCTGCTAAGTACCATACAACTTTCCCAATGTTAGTTAGCTGTCCCTTGCATGCTGCTCTCTTTTGGAGACAGATGCTCCGGCGGTTTCGGTAGTTCCCGACAGTTCTCGCAGTTCTAGTTGTTCCTGGTAGTTCCGGCAGTACCGACAGTTCCGGCTTTTCCCACAGTTCCAGCAGTTCCGACATTTTTGGTTCTTCTGGCTTTTTTCGCAGTTCCGGCTTTTCCGGGAGTTCCGGCTTTTCCGGGAGTTCCGGCTTTTCCGGGAGTTCCAGCTTTTCTGGGAGTTCCGGCTTTCTGCCCTCTGGATCAGGGCAACGTTATATCTTAGGATCTCTCCTCCTACTAAAACCCAAAGACAAGTAGAGAGAGGAAGAGATCCCAAGTGTTTTGAAATGACTTGAAGGCCACCTCTATTTATACTAAAACGTTGAGCACATGTGGGGTTTATTTGGTTGTTGGCCGATCTTGATGAATTGCCTTATAATGCAAATAAATTCATAACTCCATGAATACTTATCAGAATCGGATGATCTTTAGATCAATCCTACACCTTTCGATGAGAGGGATCCAAGAAAAATATCAGCTGCCATAAAAAAGATGACCCACATGGAGTTTGGCCCTAGTTGCCAATTTTAACACTCCCTCTCAATTAGGGAGAACTCCATCTGATGATCCATATGTCCGACTCTACTATCTCTGCCATCAGTGCCCTGCACTGCTCTATCTGCTTTGATCTGCTGAGCTCTGGTTTGCTGAACCATGAAGAAGAAGAATTGATCGAGAATGTCACATACCATTCTCCACTGACTTGAAGTCAGTTTCATCTGAAGAGAGTGTGTCAAATCACTCTCACTGACCCGAAGTCAGTTTTATTGATCCCTGATCAATATCACAAGAGAGTGTCTCAAACCACTCATACTGATCCCAGATCAATGTCACAAGAGAGTGTCTCAAACCACTCATACTGATCCCAGATCAATGTGACAAGAGAGTGTCTCAAACCACTCATACTGATCCTAGATTAGTTTCATTGATCCCAGATCAATGTCACAAGAGAGTGTCTCAAACCACTCATATTGATCATAGATCAGTTTCATTGATCCCAGATCAATGGAGGTCATCTTAGCATAGGGAGTACAGTAGATAAAGCGATGCGTCCATCAATAGTACTACTATGGTCCCTATCCTTATTTCCATGCTCATTGATCAGATGAGAGGTACTTCCCATGAGTCCTAGACTACATGGGTAGGATGCCTCGACATGAGAACTAATCATCCTGTCCACAGGAGAACGAATCATCTTGTTAGTGGATGCCACAGAGAACTAATCATCCTGGCCCACAGGAGAACTAATCATCCTGTTCCACAGTCGCCACGGAGAACAAATCATCCTGGCCCACAGGAGAACTAATCATCCTGTTCCATGGTCGCCACAGAGAACAAATCATCCTGGCCCACAGTAGAACTAATCATCTTGTTCATAGTTGCCACAGGAGAACTAATCATCTTGTTCCACAGTTGCCACGGGAGAACTAATCATCCCGACCCATAGAAGAACTAATCATCCTGTTCATAGCGCACCACCAGGGGAGGGTGAGTCGCCCTGTGGTCATATGTTGCTCCAATAAGTACCCCAAGCCCCCTAGAGCTCCCAGAGCTCAATGCATGCAACATGCAGGAGCCTTATAAGAAGGTCTTTCAACGACTCCAAGTCGCTCGAGAAAGTCACAGATTTGACCTTTCCCCAGGGCTTTGACAAAATGTCTGCGACCTGTACATCAGTCTCAATGCGATGGAGCCTCCTCGCTCATCGACTTACCATATCATAGATAAGGCAGTATCTGATGTCTATCTGCTGGAGCAATCATCGAATACGGGATTCCTCAATAATCGAATCCCCCCTTTGGTTGTCACAGAGAATCACAGTGGTATTCATCGTGTGTACAAACATCTCACTTAAGAGCTTTTGCAACCATGCAACTTCACACGAGGTCATACTCGTAGCTATGTATTCGGTCTCGGCGGTGCTTATAGCAACCAACTTCTGCTTCCTGCTCATCCTAGTGATCCTGCTCATATCTAGTGATCCTCTACACTGCTTGCCAAGTTAGCATTCGAATAATCATGCAGTTTCATATTTTCGGCAATGTATCTCAATCCATGAGAGATTGTGCCCTGAAGATATCTTAGAAGATTCTTGGCACCAATCCAGTGAGGCTCAACCAAATATGAGCTCACCATGCTAACTGCAAAACATATGTCTGGACGGAAGTTCACCAAGAACATCAACGCGAATGAGTTTATGAAACTTAGAGGCATTTCCCAAATCTGGTCCGACATCACTACCATATAACCTCTGAAAGTTAAGATCCTCGAGGTAGTCACAGGCTTGCAGTTTATCATTCCACATCCAGAATCCAACTCCCTCTTACTTCTGCAAATGAGAGGGTCTGCACTAGTCAAAAATAGGTCATCCTCAAAAGGTGCCGGTATGAGAGGTCTGTCATCCACAACCTTCGGGTAATGGTTTGGATTGGTTTCACTCCTAGTGAATCTTAGCTTCATCAGACAGCTATCAATCCGCTCATACTATGCCCGGGGTGTTTTGCTTCAAGCCATAGAGAGCTTTCTTCCACCTGTATACATGAGATTCCCGATCATGAATCTCGAACTCCTCGGGTTGTTCCAAACCTGTGGACTTGCTGCGTGAGGGGAATGGTCCCCTTATAAGATTTTCCTTCGGTACATCTCAGACATGTACCTTCATGCTCTACTTGAATTTAGACATCCCTATCACCATTTGACTCAC